>PVJL010000266.1:0-77339 GCA_004026885.1 Lyroderma lyra
CGCCCACCGTGTTTCTCAGCCCCCGCCCACCGTATTTCTCAGCCCCCGCCCACCATGTTTCTCAGCCCCACCCACCGCAGGCCTCGGACACCCGCTCCCACTCTCCATAGTCGAGCCGCAGCCACTTCAAGAATCCACATTAAACAAGAGATTGGGTTTGCGATTCCTTTAAACTTCAATGCAAAAGAACCAAGTTTTATTGTTGCTGTTTGCTTGCTTTGATTTTGGACCAGAAGCTACCCTCTTCGGGGCCAGGCTACCAGTATTGTTTTCAAGGCAGCTCACTCACCTCACCGCGTGGCAGCAGACATCAGTTGATGGGGCAGGGCTGTGGGGGAAGTGAGAGCTGTCCGCGGGGAAGAGGATGGGAAGTGACTTGTCCCCCGAGGTAAATCCATGCTTCTCAGCTTTGGCCACCTGTTAGACCACCTGAGGATTCTTTCAACAAATACATGGCGTTAAAAAGGAAGACGAAGAGGACTCACTTTCCTGCCATCTTTTCTTCACTATTCAGTGAATATGCATTGAGCATCCTCTGTGTCCCCAGACACCATGTCCCCGGACACAGTGGCTGCACTCAGGCAGCTCAGCCACAGAATGCTTGGTCATTCTTGATGAGTTGGAGCACTACCTGCCCTATAAAAAGAAAGACCCCATCATCAGTAGTACCTGAGAGACCAACCCCAGGAATTGCCTAGGATGAAGACTGATCCATCCTTTCTTCTTGCAGATACGGAGGCTGTGGAAACAACTCTACCTCTCCTTTTCTCCATTAGCATGCACCTAGCCCTAGCTAAAGGGTGAACAAGTATAATTTATAACTTGTCTCCATCAGGCTTTTGCTCAGTGAAAAATAAAAATCTCCCCTAAAAATGTTGAAATTCTAAGCTTCCCATCAGGAAGATTGGGGGCGGGGGGGGGGGGTTGCATTTATACCTCTGTGAAATCCTGAAACAGGCAAATATATTAAATTAAATGTGCCTCTAGGTTGATAATACCTCAAGATCTTGTCAAAAGGAAACACAAATCTTTTCTGAAACTTTGGGTATCTTTATTCAATTCCCCTTTGTAATCCCCCCACTCTCTCCACACACACACACACACACACACACACACACACACACACACGATGAGCTGAATATGAGGAATAAGAAATTATGACAAATGAGCAAAAATATGTGAGAAGAAAATAAATAGGACTTTAAGGAGTGAAAATACAATTGTCAAAATTACAGCTCACTTGAGTATTTAAACAGCAGATTAGAATGAGCTGAAGAAAGAATTAGTGAACTAGGAGCTACATCTGAATAAATGATGTTTAATACTTCAAAGAGAGACAGAGAGTTGGAAAAGGTGTATGAAGAGACATCAAGGAGAGAATGAAAAAAGGCTAATAATTGTCCACTTAAGAGTTCCAGAAAGAAAAAAGAGAAAATGGAAATATGTTATCTATTGCCATGTACCAAATTATTTTAGAACATAGCCGTTTAAAACAACATGTAGCTGTTCTCACAGTTTGAGAGGGTCAGGCATCTGGAAGCAGCTTACTTACCTGAGGAGTTCTGATTCATGGTCCCACATGATGTTGTAGTCATGCTTTTGGCCAGAGCTGCGGTCATCTAGAGCTTGACAAGTTCAATTAGCCAGGATGATGCAAAAATTTTAAACTTGTAATAGCAACTACCATAGCCTCATAACACAGGAAGCAAAACATTATCAAAATTGCAAGGAAAAGTTGACAAATTCACCACCAGTGGAGGGAATTCTAATACACATACCTTCTACATGATGGATAGATAAAACAAACCAACACAGGCTTCCAGTCAAGATGGTGGTGTAGAACTAAAACACACACCTGAAATACAAAACCAAAAAAACAAAACAAAACTATATAATCAAAGGAATAAAACATATTTGAACAACACAATAATTGAGGTAACAGGCACAAGTCAAATCCTACACACCCAATGATCAGAGGATACACGTACTTTTCCAACAAACAGAGCATGTTGATGAAACCCAGCCATGTGTCAGTCCATAAAAAAATTCTCTGTAAATTTCAGTCAATATCACTCAAACCATGTTCTATGTCTTCCATGCAATTATATTTCAAATCAGTAAAAATAATTATTACAAGAAAGTAGATTTGGGAATAATCATAAACATTCTTTATTAAACAACAAAAGTATCAAAGAAAAAAATACTAATGAAAATGAGAATAAACCGAGGACTGGACTGCAACTTTGATAAGGGGAAGAGACACGTCTGGTTCTTTAATATCTAAATGTTCTACCATCTAGCTGGGGCTTCATCAATAACTGCCAGATAAATACGTGAATGGATTTGAATCATAAAAGTTTAAAAAAACACTTGCACGTCATTTTTAAAAACTTCTTGTTGCTGCCTGCATTTTTCTGAGGTGATGAAAAAAAAAAGTCCTCTCACTGTCGCTGACAGATTAGTTAAGCTATTATTTTTCCTTTCAGCTTTCTTGAGGTATAATTGACAAAAAATGCATAAGTTTAAAGCGTGCAACTTGATATAATGATATACATATACATGGTGAAATGATTGTCACAATCAAGTAATTATATATTCCTCACCTCATGCAGTCATCTTATTTTTTATTTCTGATGAGAACACATTATCTATTAGCAATTTATAAGTATAAAATAATGCAAAGCCACCTTGTTAACTATCATCACCATGCTGTACCTTAGATCTCCAAAACTTATTCCTCTTGCATAACTCAAAACTTTGTACCTTTCAACCAAATTCTTCCCATCCCCCCCCACCCCACCCACCGCCGGCAACCACCATCGCACCCAGTGTTTCCATGAGCTCAGCTACTTTAGCTCCTACAGGTGAGTGTGTCTGGCCTATTTCACTTCTCATAATGTCCTCCGGATTCATCCATACCGTTGCAGATGGCAGGATTGCCTTCTTTTCAAAGGCTGAAGAATATTGCATTGCGTGATGCTTGTAAATTTTTTAATTACCAGAAAAGGCTGAAGCAACTATTGTCATGAAATTTAGGTTATAAAATAAAGAAAAAGTGGGAAGCCACCTATTTTCACCTGGATAAAACTACACACGTGAAAATGCTACTGTCTCCCAAAGTGAATCGGATACCATAGCAAGTTAAATGGCGTGGAAATGTTATAGTCGGTCAGATCCTCATTCCACACCTTACACATATGAGGACCAGAGACAGTCACTGTCTTTCCTGAATTCTTAGCGCCATTTAACGGAAAGTACCATCACCTAATTTTATTAACTTATAACTGTTCCATGTTTGCATAATGTGTCTTCCACATGATTCCTGCTTTCACATATCATGACCTTTCCCCAAGTGATCCCGGAAGAACTTGACCTGAGAGTGTAAATAATAATGAGTAATTTACAGGAATTTTTACATATGCCTAATAATATTATAACAAAGTTATACAAATTCCTAGGACACGCTCAGCTAAACACTGCTGTAAATTCTATTTTATCACAAAATCATGTTGTCCCTGTGTACTTATTCTTCATGATTTCTACCATTTTCATCTGCTACCAAGGAAGCATTGGCACAAATATTTCTGAACTGCTTACTATGTGGTCAGGAGAGGAAATAAGACACCAGAACTGGGTAATGAACACTTATTCTGAGGATTTCTGATGTCCTAGATTAACTTGCTTTTTTTTTTTCATATTTCTTTCCACAGATTTGTAGTTACACTGTTTGATATGCAGCATACATCCAGCACTGCTCCCAAGTTCAGGTTCAACACTGGCTGCCCTGCTCTAGAAGTGCCTCTGCGAACATGCAGTTCGGAAACGGTGTTTAGGAGTTCGTTTGTTTAGGGAGAGCTTTTCTAAGGAGAAGGAGAGAATCTCGGCTCTCCGTGCGTCAGCGAACTCCTTTTAGGGTTGGAAATGTGATTTCATTTTCAACTTTTCACATGATGTTTAAAATGTACCTTTCGTCACGACTTTCCAAAGTCTATTTACATGCAAAACATGTAAATTTCAGAACTGTACTTGAAGTTTTCACTGTTGCCAATGAAATATGTCTTAAAATTCTTTAAGAAATGATGGGGGTTCCCTGGTGGTGTAGTGGCTAGGTTTCAGCGCTCTCAACGCCTGGCCTGGGTTCGATTCCCAGCCAGGGAACCACAAAAAAAAAAAATTATCATTTTCTCACTACAACCTGACAAAAGGTAACACTTGGTACCAGGATTTACGTCGCTATTCTAAGATCCTTATGTTCCCCAAACAAATCCTTCCTTTATCATCTTTAGTTCGAATATGGATATAACATTGTAAGAACTAAAGAACTTTTCAATAATTATCTTCATAAGAGAAGCCTGTATCATATCACTGTTATAGCAATACAGGTCCCAAGAAGTTATTTCAACCTCTAATTCTACTCCAATCAACTGTGTTTAGAGAAAAAAATCATGCCCATGGGAGCCATAGCAGTTTTCCAGTCTTATGGATTAATTGTCTCATCCATTCATTTATCCATTCCTTCATTCTTACAGGTATTTCGTAAGTGCTCACTGGGTAGTCTCAGGCATTTGTCTAGGTACTAGAGAAACAGTTGTAAAGAACACGAAGCCCCACACCTGCACCCCATCCCCCCAAAATTTACCTTCTGACAGAGAAGACAGACAACAAATGAAGTGTGAGTACTGTCCAATTTCATGAAGAAAATAAGGGCAGGGCCGGAGTGAGAGAAGTATGACTATGAATAAGCTGTCAGGGTCAGGTGTCTCCACAGAGGTGACATTTGAACAGAGATCTGAAAGAAGGAAAGGGAAAAGCCACAACAATGTCTGGGAGCAGGGTGCTCCAGACAAAAGGACGACAAGTGCAGAGCTCTTGAAGCAGGAATATGAAGGGTGTGTTTCATAAAGAAAGAAAAGAAAACAATACGGAGAGTGTGTTAGATTGGAAAAAAAAAAGACTTAGCCTTTTATGCTTTCAGTCATATTTTGTCTATATAATCTTACATTTTTAACACACGATTGATGTACACAACCAACAGATAATCACAGAGCGCCTACTACGCCCACACCAGGCTGATTACTCTAGAGATGCAGACCCTGTCTGAAGGATCTGAACAGTAGTTTCTGTGAATCGGACGAACTCTTAGAATTTGAGTTCAGCTATTCAACCAGAATCTCTGAAATTGGGCAATGATGTGCTTTTTTTTTTTTTTTTTTTACATTGTGTAATCCAAGTTTAATTTTTCTAAGGACAGTGGCGATATCCCTTGCAAAACAGAAATAAATAGAGGTTTATCTCTCACCGTCAAAAGTATTCCAGTAAGTCATAAATCAGCTGGTCATTTCTCTGGTTAATGATTTACCACTTTATCAAAGGTATTTTCTTGTTAGCTTTTTATAAGGCTTATCATCTAGAGCCAGCCTTCAAAATTAGAGGCTAATAAATGATTAGCTACACGTCTCGATGTGCAACAGCTGACTGAGGAGTAAGAGATCCCTCCCCTTCCCGTCCAGCTGGGTGATTTTGTCATGTCCGCCGGCACCATCTTGCAGAGACCTGGAAACCATTCTGGTGGGTTGTGCAACACAAGCAGCCGAGGGAGAAGCCTGTTCGAAGGGGCTTTGGAGCATCTCAGTTATCTACTGCCATTTACAAGTCTCAAACCTCCACTTCCCTCTGTCCTCTGTCTGTAGACAGAGGCAGATGCTCTTATTTTGTTTTTGTCTTTTTATTTATAATTTTGAAAACCATGGGCTTTTCAACTAGGCTATCAGATTTTACCTCAGTCAAATTCAGATTCCTTCTTGATTCAGATTCCGCCAATTTTGGAAGTTCAAAGAATGCTAACAATAGAGGCAAAAAGGGCACCTTTTAAAAGCAAATCCTTTCTTTTTTCCTGGTAAATTTGCAAGCAAATTATGTAGAAATATTTGTAAGGGGTAAAGGTGTTTTATATTTCTTTAGAGAGTAAAAGTTTTCATGCAATGCAGAGGTATCATTTCTAGCCTGATCTAGATATATAGGTATGTCCTGCCTTGGAAGAGGATAGATAGATGATAGATTAGATAGATAGATAGATAGATAGATAGATAGATAGATAGAAGAAAGAAAAGAGGGAGAAAGGAAGGAAGGAGAAAAAGGAAGAATGAGGAATCTACAGATCACTGGGTTATGCTTGATTTTCTCAGGACTGATCAGCCTCTTGGAAGCTGATTCAGTTTAACAATCTCACATAGGAATATTTATGGAACGCTTATATTAATAGTCATTTTAAAATTGCACCAGAAGAAATCGCCCTGACCAGGGTCTAAGGCCAATCACCTGACTTCTTACAGAAAGATGTATTCAGCATTACAATTTGGTTGATGGAGAGAGAATTTGAAACAAAGGGGTGTGTCTGGCAGAGGTCACTGTTGATAGAAACATCAGAAAACAGAGTAAATGCTACAGTGATGGGCTAATGGCCTCCCTTCTGTCTCAGATGACCCTGCATTCATGGGATCATCACATTCAAGATCCAGCACTGAGTTCTGAAAATGCAGAAACTCTACGCTGCTGGTACAACCACAGGGGACCACTCAAAGGAGGAATAACCCTTGTTAATATAGCCACAGTCAGCGGGTGGGTATGCTCGTCATTAGCACTCTCCATAAAATATTCCTGGCTCGCCACTTTCCTGGTACTAGGTAAGAGTGCATTTCCCCACCCCATTTATAGTAGATACGCTCAATACTTCAGCGAAAAATAAATTATGAATAGAAGTGAAATGTGTCACTTCCATGCTTAAACTCTAAGAGGCAAGGCGTGATTTGCGACATCCCGACAGGGGTATTATGGACGCTCAGCTTGAGAGGAGGACTGTGAGCGAAGCCCCGTGCCAACCTTTGCCGGGCATGTGCGTGAGAAAGAAAGAAATGATTGTTAGGTTAAGCCACTGAGACACTGGCGTTGTTTACTACTGAAACATAACCCAACCTATCCTTCCTGTTGTTGTGTTCAGCCAGGAATTAAAAATGATTTTCAATGAAGGCACTCCCTTCTTGGAGTCAAGGTACATTGCCCACCTAATTCATGCTTAGAAGTTGGCTGGGTGTTTACATTATCAGAACAGAGGCAATCAGAGTGTGTTGGGAGGTAGCTGGGAAAGCATAGTGAGCTACCCTGCACCATAACAGAGCAGGCTCTGCGGTGACTGCATTCGGCCTGCCAGCCCAACACCACAGCACACTTATTCATTCACTCAGCACATGTCTGCACAGTGCTTTGCTACACACCAGACATCGTGCTGGATCCCAGGGATAAAACCTGGAGGTCCCAGCCCTTACAGGCGTACTTGGTATCTTAGCCTCTTTGGTCCCACTCCTCCAGGTGCCATGACAATCCGGTACTCTCACCAACATGCATTCCTTTATCATAGCTGCTCAGGCCGCCACTTTCCTTGGTTAACGTTCTGGTTCTAAACATATGCCCCTCGCCAGGTGTCTCAAATGATCAGGTTTGTTTCCTAAATCATTCTAGACTAATACTTCTATAGAATACAATAAAGGTAAGTTACTAGAAAAAAAATATATATATATATATTTGTAATTGGATGTCAAAGCAATGTCACTAAGCTGTAAAAGTTTCTAAATGACTACTTGGCATTTCTGTACTTACGTGTCCCAAGATGGGCAAAATGCTCACCACTGCTGGTCTGCAGGCTGCACTTTGGGGGACACCACTGCAGGCAAGCAGGGAGGACTTGAGCCAACTATGTTTTCTATTTTCATTTGTGAAACTGCCTGCCTCTTAACCACCAGAGTTACCCAGTTTTCTACGCGGGGTAACTCCTTCAGGTCGGTCCCCCATTACTCATTCAGCTCACCGCTGTATTGTTATTTAGGTGATATTTATAAAATCAACTCATTTTCATGTCTACCCCACGTAAATGGGAAACCAATTTCACTAGCCGTAAATAAAAGGTAACCGCACAAAGAAGGGCTAGGAATAAGGAGATGTGCAAGTCTAGGAAGATGCAGTTGCTTGCTCTGAAAAGAGTGAAAACTTCCTCCTTGACGTAATCAGCACAACCGACAGGGGATCAAGGAGAACACTTCCCCATTATGTGTTTCATTGCCACGTCATGCCCTCCTCATGGTCCAAACAGCAGTCTCTCTATACTTCAAAAACCAGAGCATTACTTCAACTCTCTAAATAGCATGACCGACTTCTAGTGCCCTCCGTGCGATGTCTGCCTACAGTCACCAATCTGGTGGTCATAGTCAAATGGACAAACTGACTGGACGTGGGTGTAAAACGGCACCACTCTCTTTGGACCCCTGTCCTATGGGCCACTGAAGCTGTGCCTCACTTCAGCTTCTGAAAGTGATACCTTCCCCAGATCTGAGTAGTTTTAATTTCAGTCTCATAATCTACTTTTTGGCGTCCTATTGCATGCAGCATCTGGCGTGCTGTAAGTATGCAACCAACATATGTTTTCCTTCCTCCATTAAGAACCAGTTTCTTGTCCTGATGAGATAGGAAATATGTACGAGTATGTGTTTAATGACTGGAATTCTCCCTTAGGCTCACTGTTGTACTGATTTCATCGCAATTCACAATTACAATGATGGCGATAACTATCCAATGGACCTCAGAGGTTTGGCTTGGCCTCTCTTGTTTTCTTATGTCCACAACTCTATCTGACTGAGAGCATTACTGTGATACAAGGAAGCAGAGATTCCGAGAACATGAGAAGAGCTGCTCAGCCAGTTGTATATTCCCTGTAGGTTACACCATATCAGGGCTTCTGTGTGCACGGGGTCAAGCTGCGACTACACATAGGCTGAAGAATTAAATTTGTGTGATATTCCCAGAGATGGGAAAATGCGCCCATCTTTCTAACAATGGAAGGATCCTTCCAAAGGCATTTCTTACCTAATGTTGACCTTTTATCAAAGAATTTTTTTTCCAACTAGCTGTTTCAAATAATGCTAACCATACAGTATCTCCTCTTTCCCTTCAGGATATACAAACCACAGAATTCCGATGACTCACCCAAAATAGCTTATGAATATGCCAGGGGCGGAAGGGCATGCTGTTTGGTTCTTTAAAACTTCCTGCCAAACTGAAGAAGTCGAGAAACAATATACACAGATATTTGGGGACTAACTGTGAGTAATAATGAGAATTTAATCCTTTTTAGTCTTTTGGGTTAGCAACAGTTCACTGAACATGTCCAGTTACATCCTGTTTGCTACACATGTGACTCCTCAAAAACAAATAATAATACAATATTAATAGTACAATGTTTCATTGTTAAGACTGCTATTATCTATGTCAATGGCTTCTAAACATTTGCAGCTATTTATAGACCAAGGTCATTTTTTGGAAGAACTGTAAATTAATGGTTTTATAAAACAAACATATTACTGTTAGGACTTTGAAATTAAAAGTCAGGATTCAGTGTATGGAATTTTAAGGCTGCAGAGGCCTTTAAAAAGGACAGTAAAGTATATTGATTAAAGTCTTGGGTTTGAATACTGGTCCTTATGCTAGCTATGTCACCTTTAGCAGGTACTTGATCTCTCCAAGTCCTAATTCTCCTATGTGTAAAATGACGACAATAATAATACTGTGTAGAGTTAGAACCCTATGTCTAAGTGTGGATTAAATAAAGGCATATATGTAAATAATGGGTACTGCTAAGTAAATAGATTATCTAGTGCAATCTCTTTTCACAAATAATGAGTCTGAAGACCAAAGCCATTCAGTGACCTAGGAATGGTCACACACTCATCAAGGCAGTGCCAAGACATAGCATGAGAAGGTTGAGGTTAAAAACGGGCTCTGGAGCCAGTCAGCCCAAGTTCAAGTCCAATTTTCCTACGTGCTAGTTGTGCAATCTTGGGCCAGTCATTTCACTTTCCTGTGCTTCAATCTTCTCATCTATAGTATTAAGATAATAAAAGTACTTTTTCTCACAGCATTGTTGTGACAGCTTGAAAAGAATACATGTAACTGTGTGTTACATTAGCACATAATAACCAATCAATAAATCCCACTACACCAAAATATGAAAGTTCTGGTTCTTCTAAAAAAAAAAAAAACACGAACAAATTTTAAAGTCAAACAAACGTCAACAATACCAGACTTTAAAAAACTATATCCATTAGAGCAACTCAAACATTATAAAAAGATAAACAACCTAAAAATGTATATTGTGTCATTCATAAAGTGATCAGAGTATTTGTAGATGTCTTTCCAGATCAAGATATATGTCTTCTTCAACCATGTTTATGTGTCCTATTTCCCTTTTCTTGTAGAGGAAGGATACAGAACAAACAACTCAAAATATTTCAAACAACAATTCCAATTGCTGCAGAGCCTCCTCAATTGGAGTTTGAAAAGGCGGCCAAGATCCAGCTGCTCTGGGCATTTCTAGAAGCCTCATGATGCAGGGGGGAGAGCAGCAGAACCCTTTTTCAGTCGAGGGTTAAGTGACTCATCCTCTGAGTGGCCATCTGTATAACGAGGATACTCAACAGTGCCTGCCTCATTACAAACACAAATTTCAAAAAAGCATGTGATGTGCTTTTAAAAATGTAATAGGTGCTGTTCACATTCACAAGTGAAACTCTGTTGTAGCACTTTGATTGACTGGTTATTCAAAACGATTCTGCAACAGTTGAGTCAGAAATATACTTTCTTTTTCTTTGTTCATTACATACTCAAAGGACACAGAGACTCTCATTTTAAGAAGGAGTGGAAAACAGAAACAGGAAAACATCTTCAAACTCAGAAAAAAGAAAGAATTTGAAACTCACCATTCTCGACGTATGATAAAAAGGCACGCCGGACTACATATTTTTACATCTCTCAACCAGAATTGGCACAGCGCCCCACCCACAGTGGTGCTTAAGAAGTATTTGTTAAAAGAGTAGGTGACGGCACAAATTAAAATTCTAAAATTTATTGCATTCAGCCCCTAATCGACACCACTGTCTGCCTACTTCCACCCACTTGGTATCGAATTGGAGTATCACTGCCGGAAGCCCAGCTATTCATTGGTGGCCTCCGGGAGTTCCCCACCTGTAACTGCTGGCCCCTTGACCCCTATGCTGCGCCGTTTGGCTGTACCCGAGTGAGTATTCCCACCCGCTGGCTGGCACTCGAGTTTACCCCAGCAAAACTGTCATTTCATGTGCAACTTCTCTCCATTTACAAGATATATTAATATGTTTTCCTGTGGCTTCCACTATCAACAGCAAAGATGTTTTGTATGTCACATTGTGTAAGATTTTGTAATAAATTTTTATGTCATCAGAGCCATTAGGTTCTAATTTAATGTAGATTTAAGTTAATTTACGTTAGGTTCTAACTTAAATCTAATTGATGCCACTTAGTATGTTTTGAGTACTTTTTGCCAGAATTCAATAAAATGGTAAATTTATTACCATATAACAAACATTTAAAATAAAATTGTCATTTATATACAAAGCAGCTCAAAATGTCCTTATACACACGAAATAGTCAAAATATCAACATTTTCTTTTTGGGGGCTTTTTGACACATTTTGCAAAAAAACATTCGGAGTTCATTACCGTAGTGGAAGGGTGGTTAAAAAGGTGACAGTAGTAGAGATAAAAAAGTCCCCCAAGCCATCTTCTGCTTTCCAAGTAGCATGACCATGCTTTACCCTGGCATGGTCTTGAAGCTCTGCAAGAGATTTCAATCCCCAAGTGAAACCAATTGGTCAAAGGACCTCAGAAACCATGCTTCCCAGCCTCAGTACCTTTTATTTCCCAAAATATGTGGACAAAAATATATGCACGCAGTCTTTATACTCCATGTGCCTCCTGAAGTGCCGTGAGAAACAAATGCAGATGCTTTGTGATTTGGGAATGGGAGGGGACCTGGACAGGGGTGGCCCCCCACAGCTCCGCACACCTCCTAGGAGAACACTCGCTGCACCTCAATCTGCGGGAAGATTTCAGGGAGCACCACCGTCTGGACCATCCATTCGGACCACATCGCAACCCAAGACCCGCTGGAGGCCAGTCCTCAGGCTCGCCCAGGACTCTCAGTGCATCAGAGCCTCGCCTGACACTGACTCATGACTGGCTGTGAATGAAGCCAAGGCCTAATTGTGTTGGTCGTACGTAACCTGCCCCTTCCAGCCAACTATTCCAAGCCCATTTGGAAACAGTCCTCCAGCCTGCTTCCCCACTGTACCCTAAAACATGTCTAAGACCGTAGCCAACTCTCCTGAATTCTCTTGCTAACACGAGTCTGTTCCTGTCCCCTCTGATGGCCGTCCTCCCCCATGACAGCAGACCTCTGAGTCAAACCTAATAATGCAAAAGCTGGGAAGCTCTTCTTTGTGGGTTCTCAGTGCATAGTTATTCAACTCAATTCAGTCACACTCGGAGACAACGGACCGGATTTCCTAGTGCATCTGAAACCCATAGCCTGCAGTCAGGGTGATAGGGGGTTATTTGCTTAAAAAAACCCCGGTTTTCCCCAACGTACTGCATTAAGCCATCATCCAGATACTGCCTGTGTCTTCCTCAAGATTCCTAAAAGTTCAGCATGTCTGTTAGGGAAGTGAAAGGCCACAAGGTGGAAAATCTAAATCATTAACAAAACTCTTCTAAAGTAGTAGATGGTTCACAGACGTCAAAGGGAGTCAAACCCATCATGAAATACGTCTTGGACAAAAATGGAGCACAGAAGCAGCACTTTTTTCTTGATATTTCAAACAGAACGCCCCTCCCATCTTTTGTGGCAGATTCCACGTTTTATTAGCTGTGTACACCTTGTGCTTGCAAAGTGCTAGGAACATAAAAACATATTTTGGAATTTTTGTTGTTGTTGCAGAAATAACAACAAATGAATGAATATGGGATTGTGAGAGACAAGGAAATAAAAAAGGAAGGGGAAAAAAAAAAGACCAAGCCAGTAGCTAATCAGCCATTTATTCTATCAAGGTAGCACTTTTGTATTATTTTTGTGCGTATTAACATCTTAAATCTAAAAACAAGCCTATGAAGCATAGTTCTGTGTACAATGGCAAAAAGACATAAATAGCATCTAACCCTTGAGCTCAAAAGAATAAATTGGGGAAAGGAAGTTTCATACACATTGCCTGAAAATAATACCAAAGTTGTTCAAGTTAAAAATACTGGATATAGAGTAGGATCAACCACAGCTAATTTGCGAAAGACTAGCACATGCAATACTTCCTTCTGTAAGGCAAGGGACACTATGGTGGGCAAGAGTACAAACAAACAAACAAAAAACACTGCATGTATAAACAAGCAACTAAATAAGAGCAGGTGGGGCTCAAAGACTCCTAAGGCCTCATTAAGTGAAATAGAGAAAGAGGATCTCAGGGACAAGACTGGGAAAGATGTTTCCCAGGCTCATGCGTGTTGAATGACTTACGTGAACACGAGCCACCGGCAGGGAGTGAAGAGAAGATGGAATCAGAACTATCTCTCCCTCTCCCATTATCAATGATGATTATTGACCTTAAGTTAGAAATATTAATAATATCTTTAGCGAGAGCCGGCATGGGTGGAAAAGGATGGAGAAATAAAAATGCTGAGGAAGCCCGAGTCCGGCCAGGCCGTCTGGGGATAGCCGGGGCAGGGCAGCCTCGGCTCCCAGGCCAGTCCCAGGAGCCACCTTTGCTCGCAGCGCAGGGAGGGGCTCTCTGCTGGGTGCGCTCGTAGCTCTCTGCACACACGAGGGCTGTCTGGAAACAATCTAGCCATAAATTGTTCATATAACATGGCTGGATAGTTTCCCGACAGCCCTCGCATATCAGCCAAAGCAAGCATTCTTATATATGACTGATTTTATTGTTTTCCCCTGCAATTTTATCACCTCTTTATCTTGGTGTTAGCTCACAGCAGATACTTAATAAATAGTTGTTGATTGAAAACACTCCACCGATGAGATGGACTCTGACAATGACAGACTTCTCAAGGAGCTTAGGTGGGAGCAAGTTCAGCTCTGCTACATGCTACTTACAAAACCCTAGACCTGCCTCTAAATTTGAGCAGACACTGGAATAGCCCAAACAAGGGAATTTGGTGAGAACTGCCTCCCGATCTGTACAAAGCTAAACTGTTATCTGTTCTCTGCACCTGCAACAGCTTGACTTATAAATAGTTTGCCTTTTTGCTTTGCTTCACAGTCAGCTGCATAGCAGAAGAAAGGCCTCAGATCACGTTGCTATTGTGACTCATCTCCACGAAGAATAGTGCTGGAGATGAAAGGAAACCACCAGCAAAGCCCTCAAAACCAGGATCCGGGAGCCCGCCCACTCCACATGGAGAGTGGAAGTGCAGAGATGCCTTGGAAAGAAAGAGGGGGAGCAAAGGAAAGAAGGGAGGGGAGGGAGGGAGGGAAAAAGAAACCAAAACCCTAAAACACTGAAAGGGATTTGGGGGATATGGAAGAGACAGTACACAGAAAGAAAACGGGGGGGTGCGAGAGGAGTCAAATCTATGGTGATGGAAAGAGGACCAACTCGGGGTGGTGAACACACGATGCAACACACAGGCGATGCTCTGTAGAATTGTCCACCTGGGACCTATGTAATTTTTACTGATCAATATCACCCCAATAAATTTAACAATAAAAAATAGACTAAAAAAGAGAGAGAGAGAAAATAATTGAGCAGTTCCTGAGAATTTTTGCCCTTCTAAGACACATGTTACAGTATCTCAGCATAAGTTGAAAATACACTGCCCCAGTTAACTCGATGGCATATTACACAGCCACAAAAATGATCATTTTGAAGATTACGTGTATGAAATCAGACCTAACATTCTAATATAATGCATATGATATAATACTATCTCAAGACACAGAACAAAATCCAGGGTAGCGAAAAGGAAAGAACACAAACTTTGGTGGCCTGGCAGACACAGTTTGACATCTCAGTTCTGCCACTGACTTGCTGTGTAATGTTGAGCAGGTTAACTGCTTTTGCTAATTCTCTTTTCTACATTTATATTAAAGGGGACATGAGAGTTGTCTCATAACATTATTGTAAAGATTCAACAAGATTTAAAAGTCAACCAGAACAGAATGGGACAATGTGGCATCCTAGGTGTCCAAAGAAGTCCTTCAAGTAGAGAATAACATGATACTCAAAAAAAAAAAACAAACCAAAAAAACCCCCAAAAAGTCTTATGAAGCAATTTTTAAAAGCATAATGCATGGCTGAGAATGCAAGAAAGTCAGAGAAATCTCCAAAGGCCAGAAAACATCTATGCAGAGAGGTAAGCAAGTGCTTGAGAAAGCATCTGTCTTGTGGGCATCTATCAAAGCAGAGTGGACCTAGGATCAGGGAAACCATATGGTGGAAAAAACCCTAAAGCCAGGATTTCCGAAAGATCACACCTTCCAAGGAGCATTGAGATACTTTCCTGCCTCATCCTTAGATGTGGGTGGAGCAAATCGTATCTACCCAGAAAAGTTGCTAGCCATACTCCTGCACTCAGCACAGATTTAGGACCTGCTGGTCACAATACCAGTAGGGGACCTTAGAAACAAAAGAATTTAATTTAAAAGATTCCTGGGTTGGTGATGGCTGCCCCCCGCCCCACCCTACCACCTGACAGAAGTAAATATCAATTCTTTCTAGAGGAAACCACTTTAAACTCAGTCCTCTAAGAGTTCCCACAGATAAGGTGGCAAGGCGCATGGTGTTTACACACAATAAAACCAGCCACCACAAATGAAAGTCAGTCAGAATAATATAGGGAGTTCCCTGGTGGTGTAGTGGCTTAAGGCTTCAGTGCTGGCGCTGTCAGAGCTGTGGCCTGGGTTCAAGTCCCAGCCAGGGAAAAGAATAATATACTTTTACAGTAGTCAAAATATTAAATGTGCTAAAGAAAGAAATAAATACGTACAAAAATATAGGAAAGGGAATGAGACATAAAAATTACCAGATTTTTTAAATTAAAATTCCTAGAAATGAAAAATATAATCATTGAAATTAGAAATGCAAGGCAGGAGTGGGGGCTCAGCCAACCCACGGGGCATGTTGATTTTTTAAGCCTTTTATCATTGATTCACACTGCTTTTAATTGTCACTTTTTAACAGCTTTATTAAGATATAATTGATACAGAAAGAACTGCACACATTTAATGTTGTACAACTTGATGAGTTTGGACACCGGCGAACGCAGGTGACATCACCACCACATGCAAGGGAACAGACATATTCAACATGTCCTAAAGTTTCCTTGGTGTCTCTTTGTGTTTTCTTTACTTTTGTTTGTTTTTTGTTTTGGTGGTAGGAACACTTAACGTCAGCTCTAACCTCCTGAAGTGCCCGTTATTGTATTGTTAGCTATAGGTACTATGCCGCACAACAGATCTCTAGAACTTTCTTATCTTGCATAACTGAAACTTGATACCCAGCGAACAAACTCCCTATTTTCCCCAACCCCAGCCCCTGGAAACCACTATTATAGTCTCTGCTCCAATGGGCTTGACTATTTTAGATAGTTAAGTGGAGTTAACTATCTCTGTGACGAGCTTATTTCACTTAGCATAATGTCCACCAGACTCATCCAGGTTGCCACAGATGTGAAGGTTTCCTTCTTTTTTTAAGACTAAATAATATTCCATCACATATATATATATATATATATATACGTACATACATACACACACACCACATTTTCTTTATCCATTCACCTACCGATAGACATGTTGGTTGTTTCCATATCTTGGCTATTCTGAATAATGCTGCAATAAACATGGGAGTGTGATCCACACTTTTTCTACCGAGAAATCATAAAATATAATGATTCCTTAGAGCAAGGATTCTTAAGTGGGGTATATAACTCACAGAACTAAGGGAGTCTGTGAACTTGAAAAAGAAACATTTACCTAGTAATTTTCACTAACTAGCATCCCTTTAAATTTTGAATGTAAGTGACAGGCCATAGTAGTAATAACAGTAACTGACTTTTTCACCAATATAAATATCAGATATTTTCATATTACATAATTATTGCAAGTATCACAAAAAATTGTTTATAAATTCATCTCATCAGAATCATGACATTATAATAGACCTACAGTTAGTCCCCCGTTATTTAATATGTTAATTTTCAAGAGCATATATCACAGTTTTATACTTCTGATAGTTATATTTCAATATTATTAACTTCTTTTTTAGTTTTTGTGTATTTTGTTTTATCCATTTAAAAATCATTATTAAGAGAAATTTCTAGGCTTCATCGGACAGCCAGAGGTGTCCATGGCACAAGGAAGGGTTAAGAGCAATATTATAAAAATAAACTCTGAAAAAAAGTTATGACTATTTAAAATTAATTTCTTTTTTATTTTTTAACTAAAAATGGTACTTAAATATAGCCCTTTGACAGATTTTGCTAAGTGTATATTTGTTTGGGCTTTCAACTTTTATTACAGACATCTGTCACAAATGGAATAGTGAGAGAGGAAAGAACTAAAGAGAGAAAAACACAAATGAGAGATACGTTTTGCAATTTATCAACTATTAATATAAGCTCTTACCTTATCTTAGCTAAAAAGAAAAGAATTTTTGAATGCTTCTACTTGCTTTTAGTTATTTCCAATCACTCATCTAAGAATTTATACTGGAAACTAGATATATTTTAACTTGAGGAAGTAAATTACTTACATTTGCTACCTGATATTTAAGATATAATTTAGTTTTCAGAGGTTTCCATACAAGAGTCTGAGTTTGGGCTTTCTACGAATTGTTCAACAAAGCTGTTTCATCACATTCTCTCCAAAATATAAAAATGAAAATCAACTATTTTCCCTTCACACTGATACCTTTACTCACTTTAACTCTCTCTCTGGATCTTTTCTATGGAATTCTATCTTAGTTCTTGGATTTCTACATGTTTGAATCTCAGGTTCTTTCATCTCAACTGACCCACCACACCCCAACTAGAACTTCAAAAGAATCTATGAGGGACAGCACTTGCTCTAACTGGAAGACCATCCCAAATCCAGTTCTAAGATTCGGGCACAATAACCCAGTTCTGATGTCAGCACCTCATTCTCTGGAACCTGGGCATTCACAGAAATCCACGTACTATCCCCATTACTTGCTATAATGGGTACACTCCAAATCTGACAATTAAGTTCACGTCCTTGCCACCGTGCGCTTATGTTGGCTGCACTGTGCAAACAACTCAGTCAGGTGTCATCACCGTGGCCAGTTCTCGAACTTAATTGTCAGGTTTTGGGCACAGTGACAGCTCTGGTGGCCATTCCAGAAAAAGAGTTCCAAAACTGCTTTGAAGGGTGGACTAGGCACTGGTGTTGGTGCACAGCTTCCCAAGGGGAGCACTTCGAAGGTGACCGTAGTGATACTCAGCAATGAGGTGTGTAGCACTTTTTCTAGGAGGAGTTTGCGAAACTAATTGTCCAACCTCATATATTTGTATATGCATGTGTATATACATACATATAATACACACACACACACACACACACACACATATATACACGTGTACATATATGTATACATATAGCATGGATATATATAGGCATATAGACATAAACTCATATGTCTATATACCTGCACACACGAGTATGTCCTAGTACTATCCACAGAAAGGCTTAAAGACAAGCTATCATAGCAGCAATGAACACCTTTAGTGCCCAGATCTTAACGTCTAATGTCATTTCCCACTAAAGGGAACCCGAAATCCTAGTTCCCTTGAAACCAGACTTTATTCAACTGCTCAGACTAAAACTTTTAAATTAATTTTTTAAAAATGAAATTATTATTCCTTAAAGATCTCCAAATGCTCTGCATGTCCTTTTGAAAGGTATATGAGAACACTTAACCTTTAATATTTCTAAATCAAATTCCTAGAGTACTTTGGCAAATAACTTGTTAATGTCTTTTCTAAAAATACTGTTTTATTAAAGTTCAAACCAGAACTGAGCTAGTGCTATGAGGTTAGTGGGTTATGAAATTACAAAAATGTCAATATGCTTAGGGACATATTACTTTGTCTGTACCTAGGCAACCAAAGAAACTATTTAGGAAATTAACTTGTAAATAGAGTTGTCTTAATGTGGAAAACACATCTATCTTTTGCTTCAAAAGAATTTTCCTGGATTAGGTAGAAGTAACTCAGGAAGATCCCCGATCTATGGGCTAAATCAAAGGTTTGCCATTAATGCTTTTTCTGACTTCCTTGAGAATAACTAAGTGAATTTTTTTTTTAATCTAAGAAAACTGACAATATATGGAGGTTCCAGTTGTACACCTTTTTGTTCAGCCCATGCAACCTCCTGTTTTGCATGCTATCTCACTGGTTTTAACTTTTTGGCCCCAAACTTACAGTTTCTTTGCCAACAGTAAAGTGGACACATAGATTTTGAAGAGTGGCTTATCATAAAGGAAAAAAAAAAGTATATAGTCTTGAGCATGTTGGTGTAATGAGGTGTTTTGTGGGTCCCTTCCTGGGACAGAAGCATATAGTGTGTCCACCTTCAGATGGTATCAGGAAGAGCCCTGCAAACCACCACTCAGCCGTCAGCAAATGACTCACCCTGCAAATGACCCTATTGATAAGGTCAATGAGGGGAAAACCTGTGACTGGGAGCCAAGGCACTATGCTTGGACACCCCACCTCCGGTCTGAGTCAGCTTGCTAATGGGTCAGCAAGGAGGGGTGTCTCCAAAACTCAAAACAGGAAAGTGACCCAGATTTCATTTAGGCCTACTAGTTCATTCTTCAGCGGTCAAAAGTGAGGTTAAAAGACTTGCTCAAGACAAAAAACAGTGGCACACCTTGGGCTAAAACCTTAATTTATGTTCTGGATTCTAGAATTTCCTCTGGAATAGAATTTTTATAATGCTGATTTTTAAAATGCAAGCTGCTTTAATCAGGTAATAAATACAATGCACACAAGTTATTCAATGTATATAAAGAAATTGTTGAATTTCCAGTTCATGAAAATCATTACAGGTAAAAACAACCACAAGGGATGTATTGTAAATAAAATGAAGAAAAAAATGTAAAGCAGAGCAGAATAGCCTTGAAAGAACACTGGAGGGCTTCTGCTTCAGCGATTTTACAAGGGGTTTTGTTGTTTGGGGGGGTTATTTTCGGGGGGGGCGGGGGGTGTTTGGATGTTTTGTTTTGGTTTTGTTTACTGGATTGCTTGAAACAGCTCCCCCTGAGTCACCTTTTCATTCCTAGAGGCTCAATCCCCGTTTGAACGCCCCGAGAGCCCCGCCAGCACCCCCATCCCATCTAGTTCAGCCCTCTTGTTCTACTTAACCGGAACTGGAAGCCAGACCCCGCGGTCTCTCAGTAAGAAGCAAAGACGTTATTTAATAAAATTACTTTCTCAATCTATTCTTACTATGCCTCGAAGGGAGGCCGAGGGAAAGGAGAAAAAGTGGGGGACGTCTGGGAAGGGGTCCCTCCCTGCGTCCCTTGCCCAGAGCGCTTTCGGGGGGTCCAGCCTCCGAAAGAAGCCGGCGAGCTCCGGGGCCGAGCCTGGCGGAGACGCGCGGCCCCAGGGCGCCAGAGACGCGCGCTGCGACGCCGGGGCCGAGCTTGGCGGAGACGCGCAGCCCCAGGGCGCCAGAGACGCGCGCTGCGACTCCAGCGCCTCCAGGAGACCTGGTGGCCGGAAGGCCCGAGATGTGCTCCGTGGCTCGGGGGGGAGAAGGGGACCAAGGTGCGGGCTCATTGTTGGAGCAAGCATGTGTAGAGGTGAATGCAAAACTGCAGGAAACCGCAAAAGCCATGGAAGATCGGGTCCATGAGGGGATGGAGACGGAGGGGTGCGTGTGCGTGTGTCCAAACTAGAAAACAATACCCAGGAGCAAATTCTTAGTGGAGAATGTTGGTATGTTCCAGAACTGGTTGGTATATATGGAAATTTTGCTGCATTGACAAGACACAGTGCGATTTTTCAAAGGTTTTTCACAAAAAGTGTCTGGATATTACTAGGGTTCAAGAAACACCAGCCCCGCTGCATCAAAATTGTTTTGGAAGAATGGTGAATTAAACTGCTTGGATCTCAATGGTAATTCTGAGGCTTGGGGCCATGAAAAACTAACTTGATGCTCTGAATTAGGAAGTGACTGGGTCTGAATAGTTGAGTTACTTGAAAGAATCATAAACTAGAAGACTCATTAAAGAACTCATCAGGCCCAGTGCCCCTTTTCCCAAAAGTTGAACATTTAAACCAGTCAAAACACACATTTACTTATCTTAAAGCTGGTACTTTCCCAGGTTTATTAATGACTCATTATTCATATATTTAATACAACAAATTTTCACTGACTACCATGTTCAAAGTTATGTAGGAGATACGAGACTACAAAGACAGGTCTTCTAACAGTCCTCTGGGAAAAGAGAACAGTAGACTGCCATTTACTTGCACATCAGTGAAACATCATGTGCCAGCATGGACATAGGTGTATTATGTGATAAAGTTACTATTAAAAAATCAGTAAGAAAAAGCAAGCTTATTCCTCATATGATATGGAAATGAAAGAATTGGAAACAGTCTTGTCAGTGCCTTTTGTCACACCATTAATCAACATGAAGCAAATTTAAGAGTGTATTATCTTAGAATGGCAAGGACTTTCTAAATAAACTCTTTGAAGAAATAACAATAAAAATATCGACTGTAAAAATGGAAAACTTCTTTAGGAAAAAACAAATGAAATTAGAAGAAAAACACTAAGAAGATATTTAAAACATGATATGTGCAAAAAAGTTTTTATCTTTACTATAGACAAAGTTTTTACAAACCAGTAAGATAAACCCTAAAACAAAAAATTGGTAAAAATCATGATAGAAAAAGAATTACATTCATTGATAAAAACACTTGAAAAAAATTTTTTAAAAAAATGATGGAAAAGTTATTTATTCTCACAAAAAGTTAAAGGAAAGGACAAGAAAACTAGGATGGAATATTTCATACATCAATTTATCTAAAACGTTCCATGTTAATACTTTATATTAATGACGTTGAATTAAAATAAGTACTCATTTTCTGGAATTTCAATTAGAAAAGAATTTCTAATTCTAGGAGATAATTAGACAGTAGTTATAAAAATCTTAAAAGCATATTCTTTAACACAGTAATTCCATTTTAAGGAATTATGCCATGGAATAGTCACAGATTTACACAAAGATCTGTGAAAATTATAATCACTCTCCAACAACTTCAAAAATGTATAAAGTAAAATGTAAATTTAAAAAGTGGGTTACAAAGAAATCCTAAGTTTTGGGCTCATTATACATACTTGCACATATCATACACACATATTCATACAGAAGACTGCAGAAAATATTCTGGGAAGTTGGGTGGTCCTCACTGGGTCATAAAATTATGATTGATTTTCTAAGACTTTTAAAAAAGAGCATGAATAACCAGAAAAATAAAATATTATAAAATAGAAAATAGTACAAAAAAACAAAAATAACAAATTATCCAACATTCTCATGAAACCAAATAATATTTTATAAAATTGAAAAGCAAAAAATTATAAACTGACTTTCTAAAATATTCAATTTAAAACTGAGGATTTTTGCAACTCAGTCCCAGAGATAGTAACTATTTTTACTATAATAATCACAGGTCTATACCATAATCATCACCAATATTATTATCACTTAAATAAATGTTTTTCCAAATAATTGTCTTTTATGATTTCCAATGACTTCTCACATCGTTTTTGTTTAACTATAATAAATCAGATATATTATTTAAAAATATGTGAGACAATCAAGTAAATTTAAATGAGTTAAACAACAGACCATATTAAAAGTACTATTGATTTTATAAGTTGAGAATGAAAGATTTGTACATAAAACTCATTCTTTCCATTGGCAATGAATAATGAAGTATTTATAGGTGAAATAACACAATGTCTGAAATTTGCTTAAATACTCTAACCAAAAATACCCCAAACCGTGTGTGTGTGTGTGTGTGTGTGTGTGTGTGTGTGGTACCTGACAATTAAGTTTGCAAACTTGCCACTATACACTTACATTGGCAGTACTGCAGACACAATTTGGTAAGATTTCATAACCTTGGTATACTTGTGTCTCATAGATGTGTTCGTGTCAACAGGTGGTGGTGTCTTGCTGAGTGGCGTTCATTATTGTTGTTTCATGTTTTTGTGTGCTGTCATGAGAATGTCAGAATTTGAATTAGAGCAATGAACTAACATTAAATTTCTTGTTAAACTTGGCAAGAGTGAAAGTGTTAGTTCAAGTTTATGAGGATAATGCCATGAAGAAAATGGCAGCATACAAATGGATTTTAAACGTTTTTCTGAGGGGAGATAAAGTGTCACTGATGAAGAAAGGTTAGGCAGTAACTGATGGAAACATTATAAAATTTCATCAAATCGCATCAAAATCATTAGGTGACTGTGAGAAGCATAGCAAATGAAGTAAACATCGATAGAGAAACAGGAAAGTCTTCATTGAAAATCTTGGCATGAGAAAGGTACATGCACAAATGGTCCCACTGGAGTTCACTGATAAACAAAAGCAAAGGAGAGTTGAAATTTTCCAAGACCCTTTGGAGACGCAAGACAATGTTTTGGGCCATGTTATCCCTGGAGATGAAACATGGGTGTACCAATATGGTCCTGAAACAAAGCATCTAAGTGCACAATAGAAGTCAGCCAGTTCTCTATTATTAACAAGACAAGGAGTAACAAGTGTTGGAGAGGCTGGAGAGAAAAAGGAACCCTTGCACACCATTGATGGGAATGTAAATTGGTACAACCACTATGAAGGACAGTGTGGAGGTTCCTCAGAAAATTGAAAATGGAGTTATCATATGACCCAACTATCCCCCTACTGGGTAGCTACCCAGAAAATCTGAAAACCTTAGTCTACAAAGACTTATGTACCCCAATGTTCATCGCAGTGCTGTTCACAGTGGCCAAGAAATGGAAACAACAAAAGTACCCTTCAATAGATGACTGGATAGAGAAGCTGTGGTTCATAAACACAATGGAGTATTACTCAGCTATAAGAAATGACGAAATACTCACATTTGCAACAAAATGGATGGACCTGGAGAACATCATGCTAAGTAAAATAAGCCAGACAGAAAAAAACCAAGAACCATATGACTTCATTCATATGTGGAATATAAATTTGAAAGCAACAAAGAAACAAAAACTTATAAACACAGTAAATAGTTTAGGGCCTACCTGAGGACAAGGGGGGAAGGAGAGGAGGGAGGTGGTGGGAGAGATGGGGCAGTCAAATATATGGTGATGGAGAGAGAACTGACTCTGGGTGTTGAACACATAATGTAACACATAGGTGATGAACTGTCAAATTGCACACCTGAAACCTATATAATTCTTATTAATCAATGTCACCCCAATAAGTCTAACAATAAAAAAAAAGAAGTCAGCCAATTCTCCACGACTGAAAAAGTTCCATCAGTCCAAAGCAAGAGTTAAAACAATGTTGCTAACCTTTTATGTTATCAGAGGGATTGTTCATTATGAACTTGTACCAACGGGACAAACAGTCAACCCAGTTTACCTTTTGGAAGTGTTGAAAAGCCTGCGTGAAAAAGATAGATGAGAACAACCTAAACTTTTCGCCAACTCATGGCTCTTTCATCACGACAATGCACCAGCTCACACGGTGCTGTCTGTGAGGGAGTTTTTAGCCAGTACACAAATAATTGTATGGGAACACCCTCTCTACTCACATGATCTGGCCCCCAATGACTTTTTTCTTTGCCCCCAAATAAAGGAAAGATTGAAAAGCAGACATTTTTATGACATTCAGGACATCAAGGGTAATACGACGATAGCTCTGATGACCATCACAGAAAAAAGCGTTCCAAAATTGCTTTAAAGTGTGGACTAGGCTCTGGCATTGGTGCACAGCTTCCCAAGGGGAGTACTTTGAGGTATGTAACTTTTTTTCTAGGATGAGTTCCCAAACTTAATTGTTAGACCTAATGGGGCTAAATGAAACAAGATTATCAAGATATTGGTAATTCTTGAAGTTGGATGATAGAACAGTGAGAATTTACTATACTTTTTTCTCTATTTTTGTATATGCATTAGAAGATTTTTCACAATAAAAAGTTTTTAACATGCAAATGAAATAGTTTTGGCAGCTACTGATAAATATATTTTATAGAAAGAAAAACATGATCCTAGAAAAATCAGACAGATTTCTAAGGCAGGAGAATTATTTTTCAGGACTCTTTATCTTTTAAAGCATAAACCAACACTGGTTTCTGAATCACCTCCCTTCCCCTCACACACACTCTCCCTTTTCTATTAACAGTGCATGTCACTACACAAATAAAAGAAGTGGGCCAAGAGCCATGGTGGAAATCATTTTTAAAATCTCAGGAATGCTGTTTATTGTATTTTTAAAAGCATATTTTTAAAGAAACAATTTATATTTTTAGTAAACAAGTATGTTCCCATCAGTTATAGAGAAAAAAATTTAAATATATTTGTATAACTGCAGAAAAAAAGAAGTAGTAGCCAAAATAACTGCTTCTACCACGTCATACCTTATAACATGTTCCTTGTTCCAGCTGGAGACAAGGTTGAGAGGATACTTACGATGGGTTGGAATGACAGTACTCTTGCATTGTTTTAATTTTGGTCCCTTCTTCTGCTGTAGGTTGGAGATGGGAGGCAGTATAGACACGTATTATTATAGAAGATGAAGCCTCTTGCTTATGAAAATCTCTCATCTCTTCCAAGTTGATAGGAGTCTTCTGCTTACACATGGCAAGACCTGTCTAGGTTAGTTGTCTGCCCACCTCAGAATTTTAATTTCAGTTGGTCTGTTTGAGAGGTCGACTTGCCATATGCAGTCTGCAAACACAATGGGATTTGAGGTCATCAGACTTGTTGGATTTTTTCATATCCTCAAGGTCCTTACTCAGTTCTGAACTCTTGGCTTTGTAACCTAGACTCGATCCCTGCCTGTGTCATTAGGTTTTGATATTTATAAGTTCTTTCCCAATAGCTTGTACCTTCAGTTTACTCAGCAGACCTGATTTATCGAGCTTCAGTTGCTCTGCACTACCTTAACCTGGATTCCAATGAGTCCTACATGCTGCCCAGACCACAGCCTTTCTAGCCCCGCTACTTCCCTGCCCCTCCCCCAGCCACTGCAACCACAAGCCAACAGAGCTCATCATGGGTATCTGACGCTTCCATTGCCTTACTGTCTCATCTACCAGTTCTAATCATGTGGTTTGTACATCACTTTGGCAAAGATTTATGAAATAAAAGCTGGTAAAATGTATTTTCTGGGGTGTTTTCACTATCGCCTTGGCGAGAAGGACAGGCTTCATTTACAGTTACATGGCCAAGAAGCACCCCTAGAATCTGATGCATTTCAAAAGTGTGACTTCCCTCCCAGCTGCTCAGGACAGCTACTGCTTCTTGTTAATAAGCATTTTGAGTCAATAATTTCTAGCTTGGCTATAACCAGATCTCAAATCAGAAAAAAAACTGAGTGGTGAGCACAAAATGCAAATATAGATGATGTATTGTAGAACTGTACACCTGGAACCTATGTAATTTGTACTAACCAATGTCACCCCAATAAATTTTAACAATTAAAAAAACAGGAAAATAGAAAAGAACTGACCAGATTTTTAAAATTCTTAATGAGAACGTCACCTCTTTTTCTCCAGTTTGCATTCAAACATTGTACAAAGTAAAACATTTGTTAACTACTTACCTATTCCATGAAATGTGTTCTTCTTGTGACTTCTTTATTCAATTCAGTAAGCATTTGCTAGGCATCGATTATGTTCAAAATACTGAAGATATAAATGTGTCATAAAAATCATAGCTAACAGTGATTGCATTCTCACTCTGTACCAGGCACAACCATTTTTATATATTATTTTATGTAATCTTCACAGCAACAGTATGAGACAAGGAGCCATTATTTTCAACTGCTAAAGTTAAAATTCCCTCTCAAGTTACAAAACCTAAGAAATTCAAGTGTGGGTGTCTTCTAAAGTGTTATCTAAAAAGGGAGTTAAACTGAAAACTGACATGCAAATCACAAATAGGCAAATACGTCCATCATCTTAGAAGCAAATGTGCAGAAGACCGTCTCCCACTTACTCAGAGTTGGAAATCGTGAAGAGTTCTTGCTACTGATGTCCTATTATAGGGGTTTCACGGTTTGTTAACATTTTTTTCCAGGAATTGGAAAAGCATGAGGGTAGAGGCAAAAGAGATGTAATAGAATTCAATGATTTTTTTAGCTGCTAGATGCTCAGCTAGAAGTTTATGAAGGTAAATTGGAAATGACTGGTTCAGCTGAGAGTTTTGAATTCACCATGATCTCCTAGATCCAGGCTCACAGACTAAAACCAAAAATTGAACAAGAAAGCACTCATACTTTTTAGCCAACTATGAGAGCTGATGCTGTCTGTACATTGTCCCATTTAGTATCACAGCTGTGACATAGTAGCCATTCACATTCCTATATTATAAATAAGAAAACCAAGATTCACAAAATCAAATAATACATTCAAGATAGCAGCCTTGTGATGTCTTGTGGGAGGCTAACAGAGAAGTCTCAGGGAAAGACTGAGTTTTGAAGTCACGTAGATAAGGGTTCAAATTAAAGCTCTGATGATTCCTGCTATGCAACCTTGACCCAGTTCCTTAACCTGTCTGAACTTCTGTTTCCCCAGCTGTAAAATGGAGATAATACCCATAGACGTGCTGTAATAACTCAATGAGATCACACATACCCAGTAGGGTCTCATTACATGACTGTTTTTCAAATTTGAACCCGTTGTGATTCATGTCATAAGGGAAAATCCAGCTCTACCGCATTCGGGCCCAGAATCTTCCTGAAACAGCAATCACTATGCCCAAGAGGCAAGA
Source organism: Lyroderma lyra (assembly GCA_004026885.1). Taxonomy (NCBI): domain Eukaryota; kingdom Metazoa; phylum Chordata; class Mammalia; order Chiroptera; family Megadermatidae; genus Lyroderma; species Lyroderma lyra. Next base: position 27,916 of record PVJL010000266.1, read on the forward strand.
TGTAGAAAGTGACTGAAAAGGGAAAGAAATTCATGTGAGGAAAGCATGAAGGTATTGGTGGGTTAAGGAGGGCCAGAGAGAACTGTTCCTATTGGAAGACACAGTGATTCTGTGGTTTTAAACAACATAAACCACATTTTTAAAGGCATTTACTAGAAAGACACGGGATGAATTAGCTCACAAAATCAAAGGCAACTTGAATAACTAAGCTTCTTGCAGGGCAAGGAAGCCAGCACCAGTCGTGGAGGCCAGTTGGGTCATCTCTTCTGGACATGGATATGGGAATGAAGCCTCCAACCACTTTCTTTCCTTCAGACACTAAGATTCAAGATCCTGGGAGAGAGTGTCACCTTACTTCGGGTCACACACTTGCCCCGTGGTTAAACGAGCCCAGTCTCCTTGAATGACAGTCTGGTACAACTCAAATGACAAGACACAATCGAGAAGGCATGACTCAACAGGGAAAACTGAGGTCCCACTGCAGAAGGAGTAAGGCAGAACAGGCAAAAACAAGAGGGTCCACAGCCAATGACACGTGGGCGTGTGAGAGAAGGTGCAGGAGACAACATAATTCTGCACGAATCTCTTTTATACCATTGATCAAAATGTGTTACAGGTGTCCCTTTTCCTGGGTACCCCATGACATTGTGAACTCTCTGGGGGCAAGGGACTGCTTTGAGGGTCTGTCTTCGTAAGCTGTTCACGGGGCTCTTGGCAAATCTTAGACTCAGAAAAGTTTTGCATTTCACTCCACAAGAGTGTCACGGTGGAACCATTACTGGTTAGGTCCCATAAACAAAGGGAGAATATTCAATTACATGAATCCTGGCATAGAGATGAGGAAAATTCAGAATTAGATAATGAATCAAATTAGTTAAAAGTTCAGCTTTTCAGTCTCTAGAATTAGTAAATAATGTAAGTAAGGGAGAGAAAAGAGCTTACAAGTCTAGTAAACAACAGTAACAACCTTTATTGCATACTTTGATACACACAACAATAAATTTAGTCCTGGCTAGTTATTTTTAAAAGAAGGTAAAAAATCTCACTTAAAAAACAAATGAGGGAGTTCCCTGGTGGTGTAGTGGCTTAAGGCTTTGGCGCTGGCGCTGTCAATGCTGTGGCCTGGGTTCGATTCCCAGCCAGGGAGCTACCCACATACCAAAAAGCAAAAAAAAAAACCAAAACAAAACAAAACAAAAAAAAAAACACAAATGAGATGCAGGCAGAAAGATGCTGATCCTCTACCTCCACCTGTGAAAGGGCAATGACGTAATTTGTCCCCCATCACACCTCAATGGCCTGCAACTCAGTGTTTTCTCACAGGAGCATCTGTGTACCTTGATTCCCTCATACCTCTTGCCAACTCCCCTTCATGAGTAAAGATATATTTCACAGGGGTAGAGATATACTCTAAAACCTTGGTCTTATAATCAATAGTTTAATGTTATTTGGGGACAAGGGGGATAGAATGGGGAGAAAGGGGAGGGGGTGGGAGAGGACGGGGGGAAGCTAAATATAAGGTGATGGAAAGAGAAGTCACATTAGGTGGTGAACTTATTATACAACAAGCTGACAATGCACTGTAGCATTGTATGCCTGAAACCTATGTAATCCTTGCTAACAGATGTCATCCCAATAAGTCTAACAATAAAAATGAATTTTAAAAAATTAAAAAAAAAATTAAACCTTGGTCTTAAAACCCAATGGCTCATTCGGAAATCAAATGCATGTTTATTAGCATGGACACTAGCAACTGATAATAAGCTATTTGCCCTTGGTGGTATGAATTTATATATCTGTTTTGAATGAGTTTTAGAGGCACAGTTTAAATAAAAATTTATGGAAGGTTACTGGAAATTGTTATGATTATTTTTATTTCAAATAATCACCAAGTGACTTTTACCTTTCATATAGTTCAATAAATCCATTTTTCTAAGAAACTAATTTTTTTTCTTATCGATCTTAGATTATATGTAATGAGCTTCAGATGGTATATATATTTCTCTGTTGGTTAATGTATTTATTATTATGACTCCAAAATGTACAGGGAAAGACTTTTAAAGTGAGAAAGTAGAAAGGAAGCTCTCCTTTTTCTGTCATCAAACAAAATTGTTAACCCCCTGAACCCATACCCAATATCTTATTTCATCATCGTTAAACATGGTCATTGGGGTTTTGTGAATATTGCCTTCTTAGAAAAAATGATTATGCATCAGAAATGGATGCATTCATTTCTTTAAGGTGCACAATTACAGATAATTAACAAAACATCAATTAGTAGGTTTCTACAATGTCAATAACGAAGCTAAAAGGCATTAATCCTTATCACAAAATTATCAGCAAAAGAATTGTGTGATAACAGGACAAAAAGGGAATTGTTCAAATAAGGGTGCTTACCCCCTCGGATCTCCAGGGGCTGTAAAATGCCTCCCCTGCTAAGAGTGAAGCAGATAAGCATCTGTAACTCTCCCTGCTGCAAGCCTAAAGCAAAAATGGTCAGCTGACTTTTCCTGCGACAACGAAGTCACCTCTGAGCTAAGGGTAAGGTCGTAAATTCTTTACCAGCAACAATGGTTCATTTTATGCGTCAACTTGGCTAGATTGGGGTGTGCAGGTGTCCGGCCAAGCACCAGTCTAGGTGTTGCTGTGAAGCTACTTTTTAGATGTGATTACTATTTTATCAGCAGACTTTGAGTAAGCAGAGTATCCTCCATAATGTGGTTAAGCTTCATTTAATCAGTTAAAGGCCTTGTGTGTGCGTGTGTGTGTGTGTGTGTGTGTGTGTACACATACATATACACATACATACATATACATATATATACACACACACACCACACACACACATGTCAGGGTTCTCCAGGACCCATCCCCCACACACGCTATTGGTCTATTCTCTGGCGAACCCTGACTGATACACTACCTTTGAGTGTTTCCAAAGTTTTTTATGAATGGAAAGCAAGTGCCTCTTATTTTTAAATTTAAAATTGTTCCAGTCGATGACTTTTTTCTGATTTTATATTTTATAAATCTATAAATAGCATCACATTTTTCTCTCACTTGCTGTTTAATAAAACCCAACCCCTGGCTTCCCAAGCCCCCACAGCCATGCTAAGGCCTATAAGGCTCCATGGGATCTGCCCCAGACAGAACGTTCATCTGACAGGATTGCCGACATCAGGCGTTTGCACAAATGTTGGATGTGGACAATCAGTGGAATGGAAGGCGCCTCACTCTGTGTCCCCGTGAACAGAGAATTAGAACAGCCGGGCCTAAGCGTCCCTAACAGGAGCGGCGGACTATCTGAGTGGACTGTCCTATCCCTTGCTGGATGTTTCTGTCCGGACACCTGGGACCTACCCTGGGAATCAGATTACCTTCTCCTCTGAGAACTGCTGGCTGCCTAATGAGACGACATTATTCATTGGCACTCAATTCTCCGAACTCCATTTCCTTAAGCCGATTGGTTTCGACAGTACGACGTTCCCATAGGCGTAATACTTTGGTCCTGCTTTCCTGGAGTGCACACCCTCATCACTTTGATGGGACCTGAGAAGGACCATGGTACCTCAATAGATAGAATAAACAGAAAGAACATCTTGGTCTCATTCACAGCACATTTAAAAACTATCAATTAGGTTAATGCTGCATAGGGTGCATTGCATCTACTTTAAATCTCTTTTTATTTGCTTCAGTGTGAGGGGGAAATGTTTTCTGACACAGTCCCTATAATCTGAAAGTAATTATCTAAAATACATGCATTGTAAAATACTGTCTCAGCCTCAGATATTAACATGACTACCACAGGATAGTGAATTTTAGGGTTTTGCAATTTTTATTTTTCATAGACCCTTCTATAAAATACGTTTCTTTTATCAGGAAAGGAAAATGTGACTTTGTGTAAAGGAACGGTCTCGGGATAAGTCATTCTTCTCAGAGCGGTTCGTGGATGCTGACCTTGGCCCCAGCTTTGACTTGGGTTGTAACTTGGGACCTTCTCTCCTACATCTAAAGGGGTCTTTCTGGTACTAACCTAACAATTTGAGAGATTTAAAATGTACTCAATTCTGTAGACTCCGAGATAGCATTTTCACTAAATACACTCTTTCTTGACTCATATAATTAGTGTAATAAGATGTACTGAAATGAGTCACCCTCAACTGAGTTTGACCAGAAGACAGGCAAACTGAATTTCTGGTTTTTGTTTTCTTTGTGTGTGTGTGTGTGTGTGTGTGTGTGTGTGTGTGTGTGTGTTATAAACTGGTCCATTGGTCCATATCAGATAAACAGATCTCAAAATTATATCATTCTTGTTTAACTTTAACTAAATTTGATGCTTAGTGTCAAGATGAATGAAAGGGAACCAACAAACAGGCTTTGATTTTGACAAGTTCTCAGTGACCGCCCTCCTCCGAAAGTACTTGATTCTTAGGGACCTCCATGAGGCCCAGTTTTTATGTCTGTAAATGGGGATCAGACGCTTTGCTTCCAGCACCATGTATGTAAAACTCCTGGCACAATCCTCAACCATCAGCAGGAGCTCAACAAACGCTAGTCCTCTCGCTCCCCAAAGAGAAAGGAAAGCAACCTCTTGCACTTTGACTCTCTTCTAATATAAGACAGTAGATCCTGGGGTCAGGCTATCCAGATTCAAGCCCAGCTCCACTTCCGGCTTTGGGCAAGTGATACAAGTAAACAATTTGGTGCCTCGGTTTTGTTATCTGGAAGTGGGGGTAATAATAGTACCTGCTCATAGTTTATGCTACCAGTAGGTACTCAGAGGCCGCTCTGCATATTAAATGCAGAGTGTGTAGAACTATTCCTGATGCTGAGTAGGAACTTCATGAGTATTAGCTATTATCATGATTAGCCGCCTATAGGAATGGCATTTCTAAGCCCAAGGTTCAGGGCCCTTCCCCCTTGGGTGATGCGAGAGATACAGTTCTTGCTTTTACTTCTCTTTTCCTAGGTCATACACAGACCTTCTTTTTTCTGCTGATACACTCGTTAGAAAGACGCTGGAGATGTCTGCCATTTTTTTTGTTTGTTTGTTTAGTCATTTCTGCAGTAATTTTATGACAAACGGGTATTATATAACCTGCCAGCTATGCTGAAGGGATTTAAAAACAAAAGATCTTGTTTAGCTTCGGGGAGCTCTGCATCATTAAAGGAATTTAAAATTTTGCAATTCATTTCCATTCTATACCGTCAATTTGACTGAAGCTTGGGGATAGACTATAAAATCAAGTTCATCACTCTGTACCCTTCAGCAACTATCCGCATGGCTTCTCCTATACAATGAGGAATTGACAGTAGGAGAGAAAAAAAATCCCTACCCTGGCTGCACATAAACAGGGCAGATTCCGTGCCTAACGTCATCCAAAAAAATAGTCAACAGTAAGCTTTGTATAAACGCTCTCCTCTGGAAGCCGTGGCCTGTGCCTTTAAAAACATGGAAGGGGACAGCACCAGTGCAGCCAGGAGGGATGGCAGCCAGCTGGGACTCGGAGGAGCAGTCATTTGGAGAGCCTGCCCTCCCTCCTGCTGCCTCAGGAACCTCCAGGCTGCCTGGGGCGGAGCAGGCTGTTCTCGGGATCGTCCGTCCTCAGTTATACCAATGTTGGCTTCTCTCTTCTGCCCCGCCAGGCACGGACTCGCAGCTGGCTTCCCAAACCTCTGCCGTCCTCACTGGGTGCACCTGGCATCATCCCTCATGTCCACAAGTCCCCACATGCCGAACGACATGAGGAGCGGGCTTTCAATAAATACTGAAATGCCAGTCTCAAAACGGAATGATGTGGCCACAGCCGGTAAACCATGTGAGGGTCGAACAACATTGATTTCCTGTCGGCTCACATCTGCATTTCTGTCAGGTCAGAGAAAAGAGGTTTAAATGAAAGAGGATCTGTGCTGAAATGAAACAGATGCAAATAACCCCTCCGCTCAGCTTGATTTCTTTCACTTTTAGTAAAGAAACCACCCGAGAGATGTATTGGCCTTACAAATTGGAATTAAAAGGAGGGAAGAAGAGTATAAAGGCTATTAACATATGTATTTAGGTGTGAACCATCATGGAAATCTGTGTCTATTCCATCCTATACTTAAGTTACTTCATTCATGCTTACATGCATAAGACTGAGTTGAATGCAAACAAAATAGTCCTGTGTATCCCTCTCTGAAACTATCGATGAACCAGAGCCCCACCTTGACTACAGTTCCAATAAATAAAGCTACATCCTCACTTCTTGTACTTTAGTCTGGACATGAAAAATGCTTCTTTCATTATGTACTCAAACTCCTATTAAGTGCCTACCGTGTGACAAGCATAGCGAGGCCCTTGCCCGTGCACTTTTTCCATTTAAACTGCATAATAGCCCTGGGATGTTGGTATTATCTTGAATTGACTGAAGGACACAGAGCTGAGAGAGATGAAGCAGCTATAACGAGCAGAGCTGAAATTCTAACGTAGGTCCTTCGATTCAAGGACCTTTCCAGAGCTCAGCTTTCCTTTCCTACACCTCTTGCTATGTTCCATGCCAAGTATTAATCACTATTAACAGCAACAGCGAGCACATTAGGAGAAACATCTTTGTAGAATATACTTTAAAATATCGGATATGGTTTTCCCTCATTTTTAAACTTGGGCCATGGATTTTCAAATGGAAAGAAGATTCCGAATCCAGTTATTCTCATCAGCAGGTGAATGCAGACGTTAGGCCGAAGCTCAGCAAAGGGAGATGCCTAGACCCTGGAGATGGACATTTCTGGGAATAGAACCCGGCTCTACCTTTACCGACTATCTCTGTTTCTCCGGGTAAGTCACTTCTCCTCTCAGAACCTCAGTTTTCTCATCTATACAATGGAAAAATAATTTCTCCCACAGCGTTACACTGACTCAAGGACGAAATCAAACAGCGTGTGGATTACCGTTGGCCAGGCCCAGAAAACTGCAGTGGGTGGGGTCCACTTGAAGTTTTTTTTTGTTCTTACTGTTGCATTCAGGAGCAACTTAACTGGTTTGCAGGATAAAGACAGATCAAGTTACAACCATACAGGCACACACACACAGAGTACTGCATACTGCGAGTGTGCTGATGAGGAGAACGTGCATGTTTTAGAACAGCGTGATAATTACTGCCTCTGACATCAGACGTGCACTGTTTTGACCAACAACTCCAGCCGCGCCAGTTGCGGCTTTGCCCGCTGGGCCTCTGCCTGGCCCCCTCCCCTCTTTCATCCTTGCTGTCCCCACCCTATCACCCCCTCTTCCAACCCTGGTCAAGGCTTGGTCTCTCCTCTCTCTTTTGTACTAGCTGCTGCCTAACTTCCCCATGTGTGTAGTTCAGCTAGTGAGTGGATCAGGGTCCGAGTCCCTGCTGTACCTAACAGCAGTTCATGACACCCACATGACGCCCAACTAATACGGTTACATTTACAAAACGGAAACAGATTCATAGATACAGAGAACATTTTTTGATGGTTGTCAGATGGGAGAGGGGTTGGAGGGGTGGGTTAAAGAGGGGAAGAGATTAGGAAATACAAATTTATAGTCACTAAATACTCATGGGATGTAAAGTACAGCATAGGGCATAGAGTCAATAATATTGTAATAATTATGGTGTCAGATGGGTATCAGATTTAACAGGGTGATGATTTCCTAAGTTATATAAATGTCTTATTGCGATGTTATACACACAAAACTAATATAATACTGTTTATCAACTGCAATTGAAAAATAAAAATTGTTTTAAAAAGTTAACTAAAATATTTAAAAAATTTTTAAATATCTTATTCCATTCTTTCTCCCTCCCCACTTCCTCAAAACTAAATCTGTCTGGATACTTTTTGGAGCTAAAACCTCTTAGTAATGAGACAAACGGATAAATACACCCACGCCTGGTGCCTTGTGGTCATTCTTACACATTCATTGAGGTCTTTCAGTGCCTGCAGTCTACACCCCCACCAACTCCACTCCATGCACTTTACAAAAAATAAAGCTATCCACTGCAAAAGTGGTGTGTGGCGTGCCTGATAATCCACCACCAGCAGCAGCAGAAAGGACAGAACACAGGGAAAATTATGGCAACTTTTACAATGAAAAGTTACCCGAAAATGCCTAAATTAGGTGAGCACTAACTTGGGACGGTACGGATTGCTTAGTTTTGATGAGAACAGTTGGTAGAAGAAAATTTGCTTCTGGATTTTTAATGTTCAGTACTCGTTCGTGATGGATTACACACTTCAGTGCGATGCCCAAGACAGACTGCATCCAAAGTCAGGTACCCACTTTCCATGTCCAGGGAAGAACGATCCAATATCTATGTCACATTTCTGCCTTGCACCCACCTTCCCTCAAATATTCAAGAATTCGATGGAGCTGTTCTCCACTCACCATCCTCCTCCTCCAAACATCTTTAGTCTTAACCCCCTAATACCAGGAAAAGAAAGAGAGAGAAATTTGTAGAAAGATGGTAGTTGGTCTTCGGAGTCAAACAGTCCTGGTCCCCTTCGCAGGACACACTCCTGTGACTTTTCTGATCTTCCTTCTCCTATAAAAGTGCTTTAGCCATGTTTGTCTTTCAGGGCTGCCTTCAAATCAAATAAAATGATGCTGAATAACAAGATTCTTGGCACATACCAGGTTCTCTCTAAGTGGTAGTTATAATTACCGTCGAGGAAAGAAATCCTGCCGATGGAACAGTGTTCATCTATGGCCACCTGCAGCTTGGTTTCACAGTATTTCCTTGGGCAAATTTCTCTACTCCCTGCTTCGATTTCAGGTGTGATCTTGTTATAAACTCATGGGCTTTTCGGTGTTAATTATTAGTTACCAGCATACCTCCCGTAAAATACAGTGATTTTTGGTTTACGAAATTAGGTTTGCTAGAGAAATATTTCAGAGATGTGAACTGACTTTGCAACCTGATGTGGCTAGCAGGCTGATTGCACAATCTTAATTCACAGGCACAAGCACACACACCCACACACCCAGGAAGTGTGGGAGCCCAGTGGAAGTCAGTAGCTTATCTATTATGTGCACTCCGGAGCTGTAAACAGGACCATGTGAGGACTCAGCTAGAATGCTTCCTCTGAGTCACTATTAAACAAACTTCCGCACTGTTAGGGAAGGAAATAAAGCCACCATACCCCACAAAGACACCCAGGACAGAGAGCCAGAGGTTGTGGGAGTTGTTTTCAATATTCTGCCGCAGCCTGATGCAATAATTAAAGTAAGTTTTGTAATTAAAAAAAAAGTTCGTTAATAATAATAATAGCATGAATTAGAAGAGGTGGTGATCTCCACATGGAGTGCCCTATCAGAAAGGCACATGACTTACTGTGTGGAATGGCAAAATTTTAAAAAATACTTTGGTGTCTTACTCCACGAGAAAGCTAGCACAACTTCCCATTTGGTGATAATAACATGAGTGTCATGGTCATATGATTTTGGTTCAGAGTAAATCACAGGCAAAGATCTCATCAATGGTTAATAAATAAATAAAACACCAAGAAATCACTGACTTTCAGACAGTATAACAGGGTGCAGTGTCCCATTTCAAATGGTACATCTGGTCAGCCTAGTCTTACTGGGCAAATTCAAGGTGTCCGTCGGCTGACCATAGTACCATGTGAAATGGGACAGGACCATTGTTTTCTGTCCCATTTAAAAATGGGACGTCTGGTCAGCCTATCTATTAATACAAGAGAAAATCTAGAGTTTAGCTGAATATGGAGACGACAGCACTTATATATAATTTTACTTCTGAGCTTTAAAAGACTGACCATAGAAATCACACCTCATAAATTAAGAGGAAATAGTTAAAGTACTTTCATCCTCACCAGTGTCCACCAAGTAGGATGTTTCATGAAGCGCTGTCTGGGTGCTCAGACAGTGAGGGACATTACCATTTCCGGCAACCCAAAACTTGACCTCACACTTGGACTTCTGAGGGTAAACTTCCCGGGAGGAAATTAAATACAGAGAACCTCTTCTAGTTTTGGATACCAGTCCTGCCAAGAGCACAGTAGGAAGCATTTGGACCAAATTAATTTTTAATTTTCCCGCTAAATATATTTAAGTCAACAGAAAAGGCAGAGTTGGGGTTTTTTATTTAGAATAGGAAGTGAAATCTAGAGCAAAGATGTCCAAGATGTCCTTGCGTCCTGGTCTATGTCCTTTTACAAATATGCTCTAAGATAACAATTCTTCCTTCCCTCCCTGCAATGTTTCCACTTAAACCCACATCTCCAGACCTTAAAAATGAAAACAGTCAACCCGAAGGAGAAAACAACTGTAACAGTCATAATTTACATATGCAACATATAAAAATCAAACTAAATATGAAATGTGTTTACCTTATTTTCATTACTGAAGGTACCCAGGATCATTCAAGCCTTTTTTCTTTTCTAAGGTGTGGAGTAGCACCTTTTGGGTTCGGCGGACACTATGAAAGGTCAAAGAGAGTCCGTCCTTCAGGCAGATGAGACGCTATTCTATTTTTACAAGACCTCTGCAAAAGGAAATTCCACGAGCTTACCCAGTCACACATTCCAGTGTCTCCCAAATCTCACTGTCTGAAAATTTTTCCTTTTCTCTTATCTAAATCCCTCATGCTGTAACTTAAGCCTGCTGCCTCCTGTGATGTCCCTGATGGAGAGGGTCGTCATCCTAGAGACCAACCTCCATGCAAGAGACTCTCTGCAAATTCTGCAAGGGAGAAACCACTTGGTTTCTAACTCCCCTTCTCACAGCTCTGAATCATTACTGTCATTCACCTACTCTTTTCTTCCAAGTTTTCTTCCTCCATCCTTGTATTCATCTCACATATCCTTTTAAAAATAATACCTTTTAAAGCAAAGGAAATTAAAGTTATCCAGTAACTTCACTACACTAAAACAATCTATCTTCTTTCTTTTCTTTAAAGATAGAATTTGTTTTTACTTTTTTAATTTTATTGAATCGACCGGGCTGACATTGGTTAACAAGATTACTTAAGTTCCAAGTGTAGACTTCTACAGGACATCCTCTGTATATATTGCATGCTGAGTTCACCACCAAAGTCAAGTCTCCTTCCATGCATTTGACCACCAGTACCCTCTTCATCCTCTCCCCATCTCCATCCCCTCTGACAATCACCATACTGTTGTCTGTGTCTATGAGGGTTTTTTGTTTTAAAACAATCTATTTTCAATTTATTCAAAATTCAACACAATTACACATTATGGTTACAATGATAGAGTGTAATTTTATTACATTTATTCCTGATTTTGTTATTTCTTTTTTAGTTTGACAACCCAGAACATGGCTAGAATGAGCTGGCTTATTGTTATAACTTCAATAATGCCGGCATAAAGTTCAAGATTTGAAGAATGTCCTTTATTCAATAGATTTAAATGATTGATTACTAAGTATCAAAGCACTGCTGGGTTCTGAGAATTCAAAACATTTAACATACAGTTCCTGCCCACAAGCAGACCATAACAAGACACACCAGCCAACTAATGAGAACGAAAGGGTTGTGGCTAGATGGGTCCTGCATCTACCTATACCATGCAAACTTACAGGGCTGATTGGACCTCGGGGGAGGACGGAGCCTACAGAAGCCAGGAGTGAACCGTCGCCTGGCAGGTACCCAGGAGGGACAGGAGCTGTGGGTAAATTGCCACAGCTTCCTCCATCTGCCAGGAGGCCAGAGACCCTCAGGACAGAAAGCTGTCCAGAATTCAAGCGGGCCTCTGAGGGCACATGTTTGGTGAAAGGCTGAGTTCAGAGGTGGCTGCCTCCCAAAATCCTGTCTGAATTATAAACAAAGAGACTGGTCACCAGAATGAAACGGCAAATTTGTGCAGCTGAAAAAAAAAGCATGGTTAAATGGAATGGTGACTCTGGGCTACGTCTTACTTGAGGGTCCACTTTGTAATTGATGAAACAATCGAATAGCATCAAGAGTGCAAAAACCTGAAAGGAAAAACTGTTTCCTGTACCTTCATGTCCTTAACTAAATCGCTTCGGGGCTGACCCTAGTTTCTTCAGCTGTAACATAGATGTTGTCGATGATGTATTTATTCCATGATTTAGATTCCAGGAAATAGCTAATATTTTTTAAATTACATTTTATTTCCAAAAAACTGAACAACCTTTTTTAATGATAAAAAATATTGATGCCCATTTTCACTATATTTTAAGCTTAGATTAAAAACAGGAATATACAGATTATGCTCTTAAAGAGTTTAGTTTTAAAAATAAAATCCTGGTTTTAAAATCTTAGGGCAGCTTGGCGTTTAATGGGTTCTGATTGAAGAGCCAAAACGCGCAGTTAACCCTCTCCTCATTCAGCAGATGTACGTGGCACGTCACTTGCACCAGGCTCTATGCTCCGCACTGACAATAATGTACTTAGGAGAACAAAGTTCAAGGTCCCAGAAAGAAAGAAAGACGTGACATACTTGAAACAGATCATTTTTAAAAGTTTAATGAAGAGTCTATTTGCAAAGGATGTGGACAGCGGTAGGGAAAACTGAAGCACCCTGGGGCTAGTAGCTCAGGGCTGGGCAGAGCCGGAAGAGAACCCAAGTGGCCGGACTTTATCACCCGTAGCCCTGCATCCTAAGGGAGAGGAAGTCCTCATGGGAGCCAAGAGCTGCAGCGGAGGGCTGCTGTGGCCTTCAGTGGAAACGCACAGCTCCCACGGAGCCTTCCCTTCCACCCTCTGGTCTCCTCCTACCTCCACTTAAACTCTGTCGGAAGCCTGGAGGCAGGGGAGTCCGGGGGCGTGGAGCAGAAGGACAGGCCCTGCCTGTGATGCACGTGGTTGTGGGGGCAGAGGGCTAGTAAGCAAACAAGTGCAGTAATTTCAGGTGACCACTAGGGGTCTGAACAATTTACAACAAGGTGGTGGCTGAGGACAGGAGGCTTTCACTAAGAACTTAAAGGTAAGAAGGGGCCAACTATAAAGATTTGGAGGGGAGCATTCTAAGCAGAGTGACGAGCAAATGTAAAGGCCCCGAGGTAGAAGGCTTCATGGAGTGGTCGAGAACGCGGTCGGGGAAGGCCAAATATTTGAAGCATATTAAGGAAGAAAGAAGTGTAAAAGATGAGGTCCAAGTCGTACACGGTGCTCCTATCTTGTGGTAACGCGAGGAGCTCATGAAAAGGAGTCCCCGAATAGAATGGCATGCTGAAAAATATTTTAAATCAAAAGAAGGCAGTAAAGGAGGAAGAAAGGAACAGGACAAGAGACAAAGAAAACAACATATATTTTTATATTCATATGCAAAAACTTGTATGCACGTGAATGTTCAAAGCAGCATTATTCATAAAGAGTAGAAACAATCCAAATATCCATCCACTGATGAAAGAATAAATGAAATGTGGTATACACATACAATAAAATGTTATTTGGCAATAAAAAGAATGAAGTACTGATACATGCTGCATAAATAAAACTTAAAACATTATGCTAAAAAAAAGAAGATACAAGAGATTATATAGTGTATGATTCCATTTATATGAAATGTCCAAAAGAAGCAAATCTATATAAATAAAAAGGAAAGTCATGATTGCCTAGGGCTGGGAAGGTAGGGAGAGGCACTGGGGAAAAAATAGGGAGTGACTGCCAATGGGATGTCTGAGTTGAAGAAAATGTTCTAGAATTCATTATGGTGATGGTGGTACAACCATGAATATACTAAAAGCCACTGAATTGTACACTTTAAATGGGTGAACTGTATGGTGTGTGAATTATATCTCAATAAAGCTGATAAAAATATTAATAAAAACAAAGCAAACAAAAAAAAAGAAAAAAAAAAAGAAAAGGAGTCCCCGGTCTACTTCAGTACAATGGGAAGATACTGAATGATCCTATGTAGGGGACCAACACCACTTTGTTTACATGTTCCAAAGATTACTGAGACTGCTTTGTGAAGACGTAAGTTCAAGGGCACAAGAATGGAAGCAGGGAGGCCAAGTACAAGGGTACAGTAGTTCCCCCCTTATCTGTAGGGACTATGACCCAAGACCCGCAGTTGATGCCTGAAACGGCAGATGGTACCACTCATACATACATGAGGGCTGTCCAGGAAAAATCCAGCCATAGGTGCCTCTATTTATCATATTACATGGCCGGAGACATTCCAGAGCGCCCTCCTTTACTGTTTTTTCCCATACACACATACCTGTGATAAAGTTGGGTTCCAAAGACAAAGGGATAATGCATGTCACCGGCAGACGGAGCGAGACCTGGCGAGATTTCATCACACTACTCAGAGCGTGTGCAATCTAAAGCTTCTGTTTCTTCCTGGATTTTTCCATTTACTACGTTCGGCCCATGGTTGACAGTATGTAAGTGAAACTGCAGACAGCAAAACTGCACACGAGGGGGCCATACTGTATTCCAAAAGTGCATAAAGAGTTGATGGTGGTTCAGACTAAGACAGTAACATGGGAATCAAAGAAAAGCTAAGGTACTCTCAGGAGGCTTAGAGATAGAGGACAAAAAAGAAACAGAGACACAAGGAAGAACAATGACTCCCATATTTTTTCCACTCGCACATAACGCACTTCCTGCAAGTTGTATAAAAAATTTGCATTTCCCTAAGCATACAACGTTTACTCATATTTCTGTGCCTGTGAAATTGTACTTTTGTCTTTTAAAAATGGTCCTCTTCTGGTCCATGCATCTAATCCAGATACTTCATTGCTCAAGACTCAGGTCTAGGAATATTTGACTCAAGAAGCTACCGTATTTTGCCCTGTATAATTCACACATTTTGCCCAGATTTGTGAGGGAAATATAAGGATCCACATTATACATGGGTAGTACTAATTCTGTATCTATGTAAATGGTTTTAATTCTTTTATTTATGTTTATGAGTTAAAACTGTATCTCTAGAAACCAGTAACAATATCAGTATGCAAAATCATGTTAAAAAATAAGTGCTAAAATTCCTTTATAATACAAAAAACAAGTACCTAAATATAAACAAATAAAAAATTTGAATTAAAAAATTAAAGCGAAAAAAAAAATTAAAGCAATTTTTTTTCCCTGCAAGTTTGGGCCAAAAATGTGGATGGACATTATACACGGGAGGTTGTCATACACGGACTCATCACACACCGGGACCTTGTCACACACGGAGTTCGTCACACATGGAGCCGGTCACACAAGGAGCTCGTCACACACGGAGCTGGTCACACACGGAGCTCGTCACACACGCAGCTCGTCACCAGGGCAGAATCCGGCAGTCCTGATCCACTAGACGAGGTTGGCCTTCTCTCCTGGAGCTCCCATAGCAACCCCTGCGGTCTAGCACCTTCCCAGGGACTCGACTTAGTCAGGGAAGCAGCGAGGAGCAGCAGAGTAAAACAGGGCAGAAAACAGAAGCTGGGGACTCGCCGGCCTTTTAGAGCCGGTGTGCTTTTATGTTTTAGCTCGAGTTCTCCCAGAAAGGGTTCCTGAGGCAAGCCCTTGGCAACAGGCTGTGGAGGGTGAGGGGAAGCGAAGCGAACACTCAGACGCGTTACTGAAGTCAGCGGGGTAGGCAGCCGGCACCCGTCCTGCCTGGAATCTCCTGAAGAGGATGCAGAACGCGGCCCGAGGAGTGATGGCTTTCTACCTAGAGCCTCGGTCCCCCCTTAGCTGAGGTTTACTTTGGGGAATAAAAAGCGCTATATACTCGCAGACAGAGCACGGCCACGTGAACAAGAGTGCTCCCCAAAGGCAGCTGTAGCACTGGAAAGAAGCAAGGGCCATGCTTGAGAAGAGGGGCAGCCCCAGGTAGGCCAGACTGTGCACTGAGACCTGGCCAGGAGGGTGAGCGGAAATCCAGAAGCAAGTCATGCAATCTATGTATCACTGAGACACGTGCATGCCCTACAGTAAGTCCCGCCTGCCTCTCAGTCTTCAAGGTGTTGGTCAGCCACAATCTCTACACGTTAGTTAGTAGGTGTGTATTAATACAGTAAGCTGCAGCCTTCAGTGCTGCAACCAGTCCTGAAGTGATCATTGATACGTATCATCTCCCTCCTCCACCACCCATATTACATTTTTCCTCTCCCTCCACTAGCACCCCTACTTGTCTAGGTTTCGAGCCTAGTGGGATGATGCAGACCTTAATCCCTGAGCAGGCCGAGTCCTTGGCTACCTTGCTATTGCCAGGTCATGGTTGCTGAAATTGCCATTCACCATTATCACTGGGCACATGAAGGCTAAAAATGCCCATGATTGGCCCCTGTCTCGCCAGTGCCCTAGGAATCTTAAATTGCCCATAACTTCAGTCTCCAATGTCTCCTCATCTTAAATCACACACATACACACACACACACACACACACACACACACACACACACGCCGTGAGAATCTAGAACTATATGACTTAGCTTGTGTTATACCAAAAGCAAAGGCTCAGTCAAGGAGATAATCCTCATATACAAGTGGGAGACCAGAGGAAATGGGCGGGTGGCAGGGGGTTGGGGTGGGAGGGAATCTGTATAAAGGTTTTATATCAAAGCTTTGGGACACTGGAGCTTGATCCTGGTGTCTAAGGTACATATAGAATGTATTTCAGAGCTGTCTACTAGAAGAATAACCAGGGAAAGCATTTATTCATAGGTTTCCATTCCTCAACTGATTGAGAATTGCTCTGAGTTAACTTCCATAAATTTGGGGGCTCCATGTATATGAGCTTAACAAGTAGGATCCCATTCACAGCTGTGGCATGGGAGAAGTCCTGGAGCAAAGAGTAAAAAACGCACAGTGTTCATCTGAGATGAGATTCTGTTGTTGTAACAGGAGTCAAATTCAGAATGCCCGAGCCTCTGACACAGCCTTCTCCAAGAATTTGTTTTGAGTCTCGTAAACATAAGCAAATATCAGACTTTTAAGCGGGAGAGTGACATCATTAGGATTGTGTTGTAAGGAGATCACATTCGAGACCCTGAGGAGGATGAGTTAGGCAGAGAATGGGATGGTGAAGTGCAGGAGACCATTTGGAAACCTTACCTACAGCTGACTGTGCACAAGGCCAATGTCAGTGCAGATGAGAAAAGGAATGAATGAATGAGCTAGTTGGGATAGTGACTCAAAGGGGGAAAGTTGAGAAAAGATTCAGGTTGATAATTTGCTCAAAGGTATTATTATAACAAAGTATCACCAACCAGCCATTACTTGTAGTTAGTAGGGAGTAGAGAGTTTGTTGGCAGAATCCATGCAGTTTTAAACTTAGGCCAATGAATGATCACGAGGCCAGTCATAGTATATGCATAGAAAAAATAAATAAGTCAACTCATGTGTTAACTGTGGTTATATCCAGAGAGGTGGATAGGGGAGAGATTCATGTAATTTTTCACTTTCATTTTCTAAATTATTATCTTTGTGGCATGTCTATCTTTCAAAATGACATGATAGTCGATATGAGGTTCCAAAATCAGGGACGGGGTAAATGAAGACATCAAAAATAAAAAAGAAATAGAATTCCCTTCCTCTACACAAATGTATGCGAAAGAAAGAAAAGGAAAAGAAAAAAAAATATCTTGCCTCTCATGCCCAGAAAATTTGACATTATATGCCTGAAAAAGAAGTTTTTTGGGGAAAGATAACATAAGAAGTAAAAATATATACAAAAAGAACTTCTGTACGAACAAACCACGTGCCATCAAAATGTTGAAAGCACCAAAGTCTATCAGTTCAGGTGATGGTGATATAAGGTGGAAATAAGTCCACGAAACCCTTTAGTTTCAGGGCTGAACAGTTCTGATGTGGCTTTGTGCTATCCCCTGCGTATCTTCAGCCATTATTTAAATACCTATCACATTATATGTTTACCTTTCTAAGTTTTCTCTGTGGAATTTGTATTCTTCCAAACACCTAGTACTATCCTTTTCTTTCTCTTTTTTCCTCAGTGACATTTAATGAGCAGCTACTATGTACCACTGTGCTATGACAGTTGATACTATCATTAGTAACACAGACATGCTATTTGCCCTTCTGCTGATTAAGGCCTAAGGCTGTGTCTGCCTTTAGCACTGATCTAGCAGTGTAACTTGGAGTAACGCACTTAACCTTTCTGAGCCTCAACTTTCTCATTATTAAAGAGAGGGGTAAATATTACATATATGGGGTTATGTTGAGGTAGATAGTTATTCATTTGTTCATTAAGTCATAATTCAATAAACACTAAATTCTCTCCATGTGTAATAATGTATGTCCTTTGTGAACCAAAAATAATAGAGCAATAGTGTTAGTAGTTACTAATATGTAAATGCAATGAAATGAACTGGTATATTTTGCTTATTGGTTTGTTTTGTTTAAAAAAGCTTTTCCAACCATTACAGTCTATCAATTTAAGCACCAAAATGTTATTTTCTAGTTTAGGTACAGTAACTATTTTAATGTCTAAATTCAAATAGTAATTTATGAAGCTAAAGAGGACAATAACATTTGATGTCTGATTAGTCAAAGCGACACTCGACCAACAAAGCTAGAAAGTAAACTGAAGAAGAAAAATAATGACTAAAGAGAACACACAAAAAAGCAGGACATTTGGGGGAATGATTTTGAAATGTGTTGTCTCAAAAATCACATGTGCTCACTTTTTCCTACTAACATTTTTGATGTCAGGACTGACTACCTCAACAAAATCAGACACTTCACTGATAATCAAACTGTTTGTTGACTGGAGTTCGGTGGAGCATTTCATGAGATGACTTAGCACGAGATGCTTGTGATATTTATGTTTCGATATTTGCATTACCTGGTTTTTGAGACCAAGTCCCACGTAGATCTTTACATTATAACATGTAATATAAGCAATAGCTGTGGCAGAAAGTTAATGGTATGGAAGTTGCACTTACTTTCCTGAGAACAGAACATTTAAAGGGAGAGAAATATTGTACTATAAAGCCCACAACTTCTGTCCAACCTTCTTTACAAATATTGGTGGAATTCATTTACATACATACATGTTTTTCATACCGTTTGCTACCTGTAACCTAATAACAGCTTTTCTGCTTGATTAAGGCTTTATTAGAAATATATGCCCACACTCATGCATGTTTACAAGAGCCCCAAAATGCTGTTCACACGTGACTCTAATAATCTATGCAAGGGGTGGGCAAACTGTTTCTCTACAGGGTCAAAAAACGAATACTTTAGGCTTCATGAGCCATGCAGGCTCAGTTGCAACTACTCAATCCTGTCCTTGTAGGATGACAGCAGCAGAGAATTCTGTTAGTGAATGAGGTTGGCTTTGCTCCACTCAGAGACGGTGCTCCGGACTTGGCCCGTGGCCTGCCAACCCCCAATCGCTCCTAAAGAACAACGAAAGTGAAAGAGAACGCAGGAAACAAAATCACATGCATTGCGGGAGCTCAACCACGTTACAAAATACGTGCAGAGAAAAATATTAGCCGAAACAGCATTCAACGTTAACCAGATTTTTTCCTGGATAGTGGAACAAGGACTTCTCTCCTTCTTAGTCCTACACTTGCACTTTTTTATGTATTAAAAGTAAGAAAAACAAATCCTAAAGCCAGTTTCTTTGAATTTCTGCTTTTAATCAGTAAGCCAGAGATTCTCAGGCCAATTTAAGATTTGAGAGTATTCTTATTTGTGATATATTTATGTACATTCAAGAAAATATTTGGGTTACCCTTCATTCCACTGTCCACAATAATGGGCTTCTTTTGACAGTCATAAATTACATTTTGAAACAGTACTCACTTCTGACCTATTCAAATTATGATTCTGAGTCTACTGTTCGTTATTTACGAAAATGGCCTCGCTTCTTCCAGAGCTTCGTGTACTTGGGTGGGGATCGCCTGAAACCACAATGTTGCAAGACGTTGTCTGCTTTTCCAAAGCTCTTTTTAAGGACTCATGCTCTTAAAAGCCCCTGTTTAGGTGACAAAAGAACCACTGTTGTTAGGAGGGATGCGCAGCGCATTGCACAAGTTTACCCTGGCAAGCCACGGGCCCTGATGCACACGCAGTGCCGTGTCAGCACTTTTCGGCCCCACTGGTATGGACACAGATGGGAGTGTGAGCTGCTGCAGGCTTTTCCCAGGGCCAATCAAAACATGGAAAACAAAGGCCTTTCTAAGCTCCGTGCTGACCGCGGTCCCTACAGTATTGTGAATGTCACATTTTTCTCTTGACTTTCCGTACAGAGACTACATCTCACCTGAGAGGAATCGGGTTTCATACAGAGCCTGGGACTTAAGTTTGTTGTTCTGGTGAGAGTGTGTAATTGCTCCCTTTGGAAAAGGAAAGTCTTTTCCAGCCTTTCTCTAAGAACTTACAAAACAACTTAGCTCTCTGAACACACAGGATACAAACCAAAGATAACTGGTGGCCTAGAGCAAATGCACACCATTGAGCTGATGCTATGTAAATAAAGAAAGAAAGAAAACCATCATCTGAGACCATTTTGGGGAGAGAAAGATGTGCATGCTCAGTTTCGCTAGCACCTCAACGATCCCTGCTGTGGCTCCCATTAAGGTCGTCATCTGCTGGCCATCCCATCCATTGCTCTGTCTCAGGACACTTGTGCTATTCCAAGAGCTTGTCGTTATATTATGTCATTATGTTACATCTGTTGTGTTTGTGTCTGCTACCCTCACTGGAAATCTGCTCTTTGTGAGGGCAGAGACCATAGTCTGCCTGTTGTTTCTGTTTTTGTTGTTGTTGTTCTTGTGCTATTTTCCATAGTACACACGTGAAAAATGTTGACTGTGTAGATGAATAGCAGAATGATTTAATGGAACAGCTCTGGATTACTAGTCAGACAATGTGCGTCCTAGTGTGGCTCCTAGTATTCACCAGTTAGGTGTATCACTGAGGATCCCACTAGCATAGTGCTGTGTAACACCCACCCCAAATCTCAGTAACCCGCAGAATGCATTTATTTTTGTTGACAAGTCTGTGAGTCTGCTGGGATTCTGCTAGGCTTGACCATCAGACTTCAGGTTAAGGTCAGGCTGGCTCCACACTTCTCTCCCTTCTGTTTTCATGGTGATTGGCAGAGGCCTACATTCCATTGATTTTGAAATCATATGGTCAAGTCCAATATCGGGGGGCAGGGAAACACACTCCACCAACAGTATGCCATGGCAAGAATGAGGAGGGAAGGAAGAATTGTGGACAAACGATACAATCTACCACATTACACGGGTGACATGCAGGAACTTTCCATTTCTGGGGGGGAACAAAAGGACAATTCTAGTCCTGACTATGTACTGGGCTCTTGTGAGGGTCAAATGCTTGTGTACAGACACTATGTAATTAAAATTGCTTAATGAAGAGCTAGACATTGTGTAGGCACCAGATAATGCTTAAAAATGACCAGTCATTTTCTTTTCTTATAGTGAGAAAGACTACAGTCAAAATAATACGATCATTGCTTAACGCAAGTTGTATGTGAACTACTGTGTAAGTCGGCCTGGGGGATGTTCTTGAGGCTACTTTAAAAATAAATAAGAATCAAAAAGGAGTGACCACTGGGGAGGAGAACTGGGAAGTGCAAGAGTGTAGGAAGAAAAGCAGCGTTAACTTTGTTAGTAATATTTCCTTTTTAGAAGCAAATGTGGCAAAAATATACGTCATTGAGAAATCGAGATGTTGAGAGGATGAATGTCTGTCATATTATTTTCTGTGTTTCAGTTATTTCATAATCAAAAGTTTTTAAAAATTTAAAATTATTTTTAAATGGGTACCTGGCAGACAAAGACAGGGAGAAGGACACTCTGGGCAGGAAGATCATAGTGGTAGGAAACGCGATTTGGCCTCAGTGGGTGGGAGCGCATCGGGGAGACCGGGGGAAGGTCAGACAACAGAGGTGTGGGAAGGGATTGCGTGCGTGTCCCAGGGCTGCTACAGCAGGTCCACACAGTTCCGGAGACTGACGGTCTGAGGTCACGGTATGGGCCACGGTATGGGCAGGGTCAGTTCCTTCTGAGGGCTCCGAGGAAGGATCTCTCCATGCTTCTCTCCTAGCTTCCAACGGTGGCCAGCAACCTTCCCTGGCCGACAGGTGCATCGCTCCCATCGCAGCCTCTGTCTTCACGTGGCCTTCTCCTTGTGTGTCTCTGTCTTCGCAAAGCCATCTGCCCACCGTGCCTGTGTCTGTGTCCAAATTTCTTCTTCTTATAAGGACGCCGGTCATGTTGGAGTAAGGGCCCACCCTACTTAAGTATGACCTAACTAAACTGAACTCATGACATCTGCAGGGACCCTAGCTCCACATAAAATCACATGCTGACATACTGGGGATTAGGACTTCAACAGATCTTTTTGGGAAGCACAATTCAGCCCACAAAAGGAATCAAGCTATTGCTACTATTTTTTTTTTTTTTTTGGCTGTTATTATCAACAAATTTTCATATTTACTAAAAAATTCAAAGGAACGGCATCGTATGTTGTTAAGAAAAGAATGACAAGAAAGGTGATGCTTTCTGTGTTTCTTCCATCTAACTATTTATGTGCCTCCCAGGCTAACCCACATCACGCTGTGCCTCACACTAGCCCACGCTGGGTGACTCACCATCCTGTCCTTTGCAGAACGGTTTCATCATCCAAGGAAAAAAATCCCTCGGGCCACTACCACCATGCTTTTGGACTTTCGTGCTTTCCCCTCAAAGTTAATTTTCAACCCCGGCTCTTCAGACATGAACTTGAGCACCGAGATCGGCCTCACATTTCCACCTCTGCTTCAGGAAACTTCCTTCAGAAATGTCACGATGCATGGGCTGCCTGGGCAGAAGGTTTTAGTCCCCCGTAATCTGTTGTCCAGGTACAACGATAAAAATGGTGAATTATCTCAAATCAGCTCTTAGACTACGTGGCCCCTTAATATGCTTTCCTCTTCCAACTCTGTGACCTAGCCTTTGCCGGGTTCCTTGTCCCACGGCATTCCACACCACCCTCTGCTTTGTTCGCTGTCCTGCAAACCTACTTCCTTTTGTCCCGTGGATGAGCCCAGGCCTCCTTTTTCCCCTGAAGGCTGATGCCCTAGGTTCTTCCTCCAGCGCCTCCAACGTCTGTTCATTCTCAAACTTCACTTGCATTCTCCAACACTACTTCTTTGGCAAGATCTC
The DNA here is from genome assembly GCA_004026885.1 of Lyroderma lyra. NCBI lineage: Eukaryota > Metazoa > Chordata > Mammalia > Chiroptera > Megadermatidae > Lyroderma > Lyroderma lyra. The sequence continues at coordinate 51,005 of PVJL010000266.1, forward strand.
CTCTGGCCATCCTACCTAAAACACTTTGCTCTTATTTTCAGACTTACTGTGCTATTTATTTTCTTTTAAAGCTATCTGTTCATTTCTTTAAATACTGCTTAACTGTATGTTTCCTATAGAGAAAGAGACATAATGTGTGTGCCTAGTTCAATAGTAATCTTTGTTGTTCATACGGTGCCTGGTACATAATATGTGCCTAATAAATATGAATTGAATGAAAAAAAAACACAATGAATCTCTGGGCTCAGGCTTTCCCAAAGTCTTCACACGTTTGGACGCTAAGCAGGAAACGTAGACATACTGGCTTTAGTTGCCCATTAGTGCTGGTATCTGAGGTCCCTGGTCCTGGTACCCAGACACCTTGCCTGGGTTACTGACATGGCATTCTAAAGTCTCTTATCTTGGGTTTTGTCTTAGCTGCAAAATTCTGGATTCTGGACCCTGTTTACAAAAACAGGGACCTAGGGTACCAACTGGTTTCCCCTTACCACATCCCTGCACCCTGCTCTTCCTGAACTTGACCCCTCATGTGTCAACATCTATCATAACTGCCATTCTTACCTGCCTTAGTTAACAACCACAGAATTAACCCCAAACTCGCCAAAATCTTTTTAGTCTGATTCAACTCCTGTCCTCCCTATCTCTTACCCCTTTCTTTCCACTCTAAATCTGCCTTCTTCCACTTGTGCCCCAATCACGGTGTGACTATCAGCATACAAGAAGTCCTTCATGTGACATATTTTTAAAAGCCAGTAATTCCAACTCACTGTACCCTATTTGGAACCTCGGACAAAACTAGCGTATCTGTCTCACTAGATGCAATAAATCTACAAGTCAATAATTAGGGTTTACGTATTCGCTGACTCCATTATAGAGAGGAGCTAAATCTGCAAGGTTTCCAGCTTTGGATCATTTTAAACAACCTTAAGATACAATTCAGACCATGTATATAGCATTGACAGTGTCTGTGCCTCGAAGACTCCCCTCTGCAAACCTAACTTGACCACTTTCCTCAAAATTCAGGGCCCATAAAGTATTTGTGAAAAGCTACGTGGAGTTGCCTGGATGTTTTCCAAGCTCTGGATAGTGTAGTTAGTCACATGGAATGTGGAATGGGCTAGACGTCGTGGAATTGTTCGTGTTCAATTGGCCCAGTAGCTTTAATAATCATTATTTGTTTAACAAGTTCCTGTGAGGAAAGCTATGCAGTTGTCTTGTGAAGTAGCTTCTTAAAAGGCTTTTATTTTGTCTGGATATGATAAGGATCACTACATGGTATGTCTAACTGATGACTTAGTGCTTTCAGGGGATAGAAACTTCTATGGGAAAAAGAATCAGACAATAAGTACCAATGACTTAATACATGCCATGTTTCCAATTCAATTTGCTTTGATAAAAATCAAATAATCCCCAGGAACACAAATATTTATCCACAGTGATTGGACAGTCTGTTAAAATTGGCATTCTCAGTCTCTCCGAAACATTCATTTGTCCTCTGAAACATTCATTTGTCCTTATGACCTACACATTGTCAAGAGGCTAACAATGTTGGAAAATTCCTGTGGTGTTCTTAGTTTTTGTGCTATCTGGCAGAAAAACAGCAGGGTCCTGAATTTTCTTTTCAATGTAATATACTTCATTCACAATCAATGCTCCTCTGTCTTAATCAACAAAATAGGAAACAGATTTTTTAATTCTAAACGCCCTATGAATTCATAACATTTTTCCTTTGAAGTAAAATGTTTTATATGGCTACAACAAAACATGAAAAGAATTTATATGATCAGAAGGCCTAACGATTAAAAGCATAATAATTTGTCTTCAGTGGAACAGACCAAGTATTTTAAAAGAAAACCAGTATTTTTAAAGAGTTTGCTAAAAGCAGTTGTTAAATGTGCTAGTTTTTATGCCATGGGATATATTTCAAAATATGATTCAACTCTTAATGCAATTATACCACATTTCCTATGTGCAAAGATTATTCTTTCTTATTTAGACATTGTTTTATTACATTTTACCTTGGAATCAAGTACCCTGGCACCAAGGTAAAATGAACCTTAAAAAAAGATAAGTTATCTACTCCAATAAAACCACAGCAGATAAACTCTTTTATCGAAAATGTCAAGTACATATTAAATCATAAAATACCATAGGGCTAACGACAGAGGACACCTTCATATTTTCAAGGTTATTATCTTTATATACTTACCTAGTGTGCTTTCAAACAAGACTTTGAAAAAATAATTTATCATTAGTAAGTCATGACAACTAATATTAGTCACCAAAATCAAAAGCATTTCACTTCCTGCAGTGAGTCTTGGGTGTTTAGAAGAAAAACGACAACAGGAAGAAAACTCCTCAGATCATAACATCAGGAAAGGAAGTTGGAATCCAATTCTGACCCATCAGGGAGACGGAAGCCTCTAAAAACAGGATATTATGTAGATTCCCATTGGTCTGTAAGACAGCATGTTGCTACTAAAACACAAAGCAACAGACGGCCATTCCTCTTCAAGTGACTCGTAGCCTAGAGGTATTTCCATTGTTCTCCCTTCTCCGCACCTACGTTCCTGGACCTCCAGGCCCCTCCACGACCTTCATGTACCTTCCCCACTGACCACCCTTCCTCTCCTCTCTACCACTATCTACCCATCTCCTTTGCCTCCTTCAAGCTGCTCTTGCCCATTGAGCCCATCCCTATCAACCCCCAACCAGCCTTGTTCATGGGAAGGTAGGGATCGCCGCCAGCACTCTCACACACTCAAGGACACCTCGCCACAGATCTGTGTTCTGCAAGTGTTCTGTTTCTGTGAAAAGTGAGAGCTGGGGCTCTGCGATCAATCTGCCCTTACTAGGCCGTGAGGCAGCATAGCCAACCCCACTAAACCTCAGTGCTCCCAGCTGTCAAGTGAGGGTTATACCAGCGTTTATTCAGTAGGGATGTTGTGAGGACAAATCAGGTCATGGAAGTAAGGCACTCGATACAGTGCTGGTAGACAGTAAACACACAATAAACACTGGTTATTATTATTTCATCATATTTATCATTTCACTAACACAGAGCCACTTCTCTTCAGTGCAAAGGCAAAGTATTTTGTATTGTTTTGGATCGACCTGTAAGCATGGTGACTGCAGTGGATGAACTAAAAGCGGAACAAATGATCCAGCAAATCGTGTGCACTTTACGTGGCAATGACACAGACGCATTAAAATACAAACAGCACCAGGTGACTGGGGATGGGAAAACCACAGCATCCTAAGTCCTGTGCTTTGCTTTCTTAACAGATTGCGTCCTCAGATAAGAGGTCTATACCAGTGAGGTAAGGACTGATTTGACTGGGGCCCAACTCTGAATTTACGAGATGGCTGAATATAGACACCTGTCACTTCCCACAATTCGTTGTGAGGACAGTATGAGGAAAAAAACCTTCCTAGTACCAGGGTGGGAGGGGCCATCTGACAGAATGAGGAGTTGGGGGGGGGCGTGGTGGAAAATAGACATACAATCGTGTGACAACGGGAGCTGGAGGGGAGCTGGAGGGGAGCTGTCGGTAGAGCCAGAAGCCCTGCTGACAAAGAAAACGCACCAGAAGGGCTGTGGCGTCTCACAGCTTCGGTAATTATATCTGAGGACAGACTAGAAAAATGCTTTCTAGTCTGTGAACTGAATTGTTTCAGAAAATTCCAGCTTAATTCTTAGACTCTCATCTGCTTAGCTGCAAGTCCGTCAATATTTTAAATGTGTGTTTATGGTATGTAAGGACCAGGACCTTTGGAAATCTGCCACTAAGGTGACACCAGGGAGAGAGGCAGAGGCAGGGGCAGAGACTGAGACAGAGAGACTGAGAGAGGGGCCGAAAAGCAGCTCCAACAAGGCCTGGTGGTGACAAAACGGCCTCCTTGTGCTGTTTAGAGGGAATTGCCACCACAGGTCCAGCCCCTCCAGAAATGTAAGCATGGCAATACGTCCCAGAGTCACACATATTTTCTGTCTTCGTGAAACATCCACTTCTAGTCCCAAGCACTTGCATCCATGATTGGAAAATGACAGCATAACACCGTTCTTTACGTGAGTCCCCCTTGCTCTCAGTGCAAATGGACGACTCCAGACGCAGACAATCTACGTAGCAAAGGACAGTTGTGTCCTCAGGTGATCCAGTGGTCTCATCTTGAAGGCTGCACCCTCTTACTGTCCTTCCCAACCCTGCACGGAACCAAGATGCACGCACTCATGGGAGCAGAGTGGCTCCAGGTGACCTTCCTCTCCACGCTCCTAATCTTCATCGTCTTCCCACTCATTTGACGTTGCTTTATTTCCAAGGTGAAATATTCATACCCCTGCCGTATCTTATTTTGATAGCTGATTTACTGTTCTCTCTCATATTGTGCTTTTTAAAATGTCACTGCTGGTACTGCATTAAGACTTTGTATTAAAAGAAAAAAAATCCATCCTCTCCTGGAGAAAGAACTAGGCCCTAAGAGGTAAAAGTATATGGTCCATTGTCTACCACCACGATACACAGATACACCATAACTTATGTCAATATTATACAGAGCATAAAATTAGGACACAAATTACTGAAGTCAGGTCTAGGTACCCAGTTTTTTTCATTGTATTATTGTCTCTACTTTAGTGCATGCTGAAAATTCCCATCATAAACAACCTTAAAAATATCTATGAGATCAGAGAGACAAGTCTCATAAAGGGAGACCTAGTGATCTGGAATGACATCCTCTGATTTCAGTTACTGTGGGCAGCATTCCTAGACTGAGCAGAGCTCCAGTGATCCTCTCTCCAACCTTGGGAGGCTTATAAGAGGAAGAGGGGTGTTTATTTTTAGTGTGAGGTACTTCAGGGAGAAGGTACCCAATATTCTTACTGAGGTGGTGCAGGCATTAAATGCTAGAGAGTTGATTTTCTTTCTTTTTTTTTTTTTAATTCATTTTTATTGTTAGACTTATTGGGGTGACATCTGTTAGCAAGGATTACATAGGTCTCAGGCATACAATTCTACAGTGCACTGTCAACTTGATGTATAATAAGTTCACCACCTAATGTGACTTCTCTTTCCATCACCTTATATTTAGCTTCCCCCGCTCCTCTCCCACCCCTCCCCTTTCTCCCCTCCCTAACCCACTCGTCCCCAAATATACATTAAACTATTGATTGTGTCCATGGGTTATTTGTTTGTTCATTTCTTTTTTTCTTTGCTTTCAGTTTTATATTCCGCATATGAGTGAAATCATTCGGTTCTTTGTTTTTTCTGTCTGGCTTATTTCACTTAGCATGATATCTCCAGGTCCATCCATTTTGTCGCAGAGAGTTGATTTTCAAACTAGATGGCATCAAGGTCATGAAAAGTATGAAGGTTTTGGTGTAGGACAGACTAGATTTAAATCCTCCTATCTGGACAACTTGGGGGAAATGACTAATTTCTCTGACCTTTTTTTATCCCTTGTAAAGTGGAGTTAATACCAGCTTCACAAAGTTATTATATGTGAAGTGCCTACTGATATGTCTGACAAATACTAGATTCTCAATGAATGTTTATTTCCTTCCTTCCTGTCATAGTTTCAGTTGCTAATCATGTAACATGTTTAAGAAATGTCCAAAGACCTTTTTGGACATAACTTTGGAAACCGTTTTAGCTCTCCAAAACAATAGTAAGATCTTGGCATATTCAGTCACCGAACATTATTAATAGAGGGGCTATTAATAGAGGAGGAGCCCATGTCATTAGACAGATGAGACACCAGATTGTGTGGTGTATTATAAAAGACAACAGATTCTCTGTTAAGGACATGAATTCTCATCTCCACTCTCTCATTAAGAAACTATTGCCTTTGAAAGGGATACTTAAGCATTTTTAAGTTCTTCTCTTCCTAAAGCATACAGAATGATAGGCACAGAGACTGACACACATGAAATCAGTAATTTGATATGTCACTCTATTAAAGAAAGAGAAATCCGTCTGGTTTTCCTCAGATTTGAAAACTTTCCTCATTAAATTTTGACAAAGTACAAGCACTATGTACAGCGATAAGGTTTTGACTCTGAGTCAAATGGCCTGGGCCAGAGGTCACAGCAGATAGTCATGTTGTGTGGTTGTTATTGTTTTTACTGTGATGAAAGAAGGATTATGGATAAAATGCAGTCAGCAGCTGAAAATTAGCTCAAATCCAGCACAGAGAATTAGGGAAGTGTGGGATCTCAGGTGTCAGAGGCAGCAGGCCCTGGGCCGGCCCTGCATCTGACAGTGGCCTTGACGAGTTACTTCACATTTCAGAACCTTGGTTACCTTATCCCTAAGATGAGGTCTATCTACCTTTAAGAGGTTGTTAAAAAAATTAAATAAGAAAGTACTGGTAAAATGTTCCTGGAATTTAGTGAGGGCTTAAGAATCTGTTTTCTCCATTAGTTTCCACTTTTAGAAATACCATACTAGCTTCTTATCAATAATGTTGACTTTTCTCAGAGTTAAATTCAAATTTTTATTTTTCATGTTTATGATTCATCATCATGCATATGTGTGTTTGTGTATAAGGGGAGATTACACATTTGTATGATTTAAAAAAAATAGCAAAATCATAACAAAATAGCAAGAGGATAGTATTCAGTACGGCTAGGCAGCCATGGAGGCATCATGGGACTCACAAAAGGCAAAAAGGATTTAAGGACTAAGTGATTCTTAGTAAGAAATTTTCTCAGTTTGGAGTGTCCTCAAAAAATTAAAAATGGAACTATGATATGATCCTGCAATCGCACTTCTGGGTATCTGAAGAAACCCCAAACTCTATTTTGAAGGGATATATGCATCCATACACTCAAGGTATGGAAACAACCTAAGTGCCCATCAAAAGACTGTTGGATTGAAAAAGACGTGGTACATATTTATGATGGAATGTTACTCAGCCATAATAAAGAATGAAATATTGTCATTTGCAATAATATGGATGGACCTAGGGGATACAAGATCTGACAATTAAGTTCATGAACTTGCCACCGTGCACTTACGTTGGCAGCACTGTACAAACAGCTCGGTAAGGTGTCATAACGTTGGTACATCTGTGTCTCACAGCTGCGTTTGTGTCAACGTGTGGTGGTATTTTGCTGAGTGGCATTCATTATTGTTGTTGCATGGTTTTGTATGCCGTTATGATAATGTCAGAACTTAAATTAGAGCAATGAATAAACATTAAATTTCTTGTTAAACTTGGCAAGAGTGGAAGTGAAATCAGGGACATGCTAGTCTAAGTTTATAGAGATAATGCATGAAGTAAACAGCACTGTACAAATGGATTAAAGATTTTTCTGAGGGGGAAGTATCACTGATAAAGAGAGTTCAGGGAGGCCAGTAATTGACAAAACCATTGCAAACATTCATCAAATTGTGCATCAAAATTGTCGGCTGACTATGAGAAGCGTAGCAGACCAAGCAAACATTAATAGAGAAACAGTTAGGAAAATCTTAGCTAAAAACCTTGGCATAAGAAAGGTGTGCGCAAGTATGGCCCTGAAGGAGCTCACTGATGAATAAAAGCAAAGGAGAGTCAGTTTTTCAAGACCATTTGGAGAGGCAAGACAATGTTTTGGGCTGTGTTATCACTGGTGATGAAACATGGGTGTACCAATACGACCCTGAAACAAAGTGTCAAAAGGCACAATGGAAGTCAGCAATTCTCCAGGACCAAAAAAGTTCTGACAGTCCAAATCAATAGACAAAACAACGTTGCTAATCTTTTTTGATATCAGAGGGATTGTTCACTATGAATTTGTGCCAACTGAACTAACAGTCAACACAATTTACTATTTGGAAGTGCTGAAAATGTTGCATGAAACAGTTAGACGAAAACGACCTGAACTTTTCACCAACAACTCATGGCTCTTACATCATGACAATGCACCAGCTCACACAGCACTGTCTGTGAGGGAGTTTTTAGCCAGGACACAAGTAACTGTATTGGAACACTCCCCCTACTCACCTGATCTGGCCCCCAATGAATTTTTTCTTTACCTAAAGACAAAGAAAATATTGAAAGGAAGACATTTTGATGACACTCAGGACATCAAAGGTCATACGATGACAGCTCCGATGGCCATTCCAGAAAGAGTTCCAAAATTGCTTTGAAGGGTGGACTAGGCGCTGGCCTTGGTGCACAGCTTCCCAAGGGGAGTACTTCAAAGGTGACCATAGTGATATTCAGCAATGAGGTATGTAGCACTTTTTCTAGAATGAGTTCCTGAACTTAATTGTCAGACCTCATTTATGTTAAGTGACATAAGTCAGACAGAAAGACAAATACCATGTGATCTCACTTATATCTGAAATCTAAAGAAGAAAACGAACAAACCAAACAAAAACAGACTCACAGATGCAGAGAACAAACTGATGGTTGCCAGAGCGGAGAAGGGTTGGGGTCTGGGTGAAAAAGATGAAGGACTTAGGAAGTACAAACCAGCAGTTACAAAATAGTCACAGCGATATAAAGTATACCATAGAGAACATAATCAGTAATGTTATAATAACTATGTATGAGACCAGGCGGGCACTAGACTAGTCAGGGGGATCCCTGCAAACATTACATAAATGTTGAACCACCGTGCTGTACACCTGAAACATAGAAAATGATACTGAATGCCAACTGTAACTGAAATATTCATTTTTTAAATGAAGTATTCACTTTTTAAAAAGGAACTATTGTCTTCCATCAAAAGCCACGGATGACTCTGACGCCCTTGCCACCACATCCCCAGTCACAGTCAGCTCATGAAGGGGCACTCCCTGGTCAAGGCAATTTCACAAATCACCCTTGAGCTACAGGCATCACACCTTCAGCACAGGACATAACTGGAGGATTCAAAGCTAAGAAAATAAAAAGCCGGCACAACACGTGTAAATGCAGTTAAGGAGTCTGTATTTGATGCTACATTTTGAACAACTGCCAAAGGAGACAGAATTCTCTTAATGGAAAATTCAGCTTGGATTCAAGAAAGTGACCCATAAAACCTGGACGGTGTACGGATGTGACCCAGCCGTCTGACACTGACACAAATCTGCAGGTGACTCAGAGCCCAGATGACAGGAAGAAACAAACACACGAACAGAACAAGCCAGACCCAGCATTCCCCAATCACATTTATCATAACCCTAATGGATTGGACTAGACGGCAGGCTTCTGTTAGTGTCTGAAGCTCTCTCTGGTGTGTGTTGGTTTTGCCATGTGTAAGTTAAATGTGCAGATAAATATTTTTTTCCATTGTTTAGGCTGAGTGTTTCTCACAGATGGCCTACAGTTGTTAGGAAAAATCAGGTGAACTGGTAGGATACTAATACAGAATTTACAGAGAAACGTGCCCATAACCAAAAGTGGCCAGAACAGGCTTTGATCTCACTGAAGGCACCACCTCTTATGCATCCTGTCAGTACTCATTCTGGGTGTTATAATTTTTAGGCTTCTCACAACAAGATGGGATTTAGAACACTTATATACTGTTATGTTTCTGTGTATAAGACGCCCCCTACTTTTCTAACCCAACATGAAGAAACCCTCTCGCCGGGTTACTCCTGTGTATAAGACGACCCCCAGTTTTTGGTCTAACAATTTTAGACAAAAATATCGTCTTATACATGGAAGAACACGGTAAGTTGGCTATCTTGATTTAGGAGCTCAATATAATTACTGGTGGTCCCAGAGCAAAACAGACATGAGGACTTTATTGATTTCACAAGGAGAGATCATCTTACTGTGTCCGTGCCAAACTCTAAAGGCAAATTACCTGCTTTTACACATCATCTGTCTCATAACTCTTCTAACGAAGTTCAACTCCTCCTTTTTCTTTTTCCCTTGTTTCCTCACGGTTTCTTTCCCCCAAAGCTATTTGTCTTTTCCTCACCTCCTCTTATCAACAAGGAAATCCTGTAAGTGATGAGACGGGTTGCCCCAGTTTATGTTTTTTCAAAGAGAGACTTTCAGCCACAACAGAATCCCTGCCCGAAAGCTCCACAACCAGCACCCCCACCCCTTCATCCTTGGAGCAAGAAAACCCAGACTTGTATCCCTTGCCTAAGAAGGCACGGACCTCGGAGACAAGAGAGGAAATGCTGTAGACAATAGCAGAAGCTGCACAGTCCACAAACACTCAACTTTGCACCACACCCACTGGTGGAATTTGTGTCTAGCAAACACACATTTCTCTCAGCACCATTTTTTTTTTATTAGAGATGAAAGAGAAGAATCATCTGCTTCTTAAAGTCAACTCAGCTCCAAATATGATACATGTCAACATTACAATACTTTTGCTCCTCTGAGCTGGAAATTCAGCACAGAAGCCATTTGTGCTCTAAATACTGTTTTTTCCCATGCATCCTGATGGCAGTTTCTGACCTGATCTCTGTTTTCACTAATCCCCAGCACTAGCTCCTTCCACCCCATCCATATATGCACCCAAAGAGCAAGAATCAAAAGTGTAGTTCACCACCTTTGAAAGATCAAATCTTGTCCTCAACCACACCTTAGTCAATACACCCCTCCATTGTACATTCTCTCTTTTAAAATGGTTTTTATTATTTTGAAAGGAATACATACCCATGATAAAACACTGAAACGTACAAGAGGGTATACAACAAGAAGTTATTTTCTCACCTATAACAGACCACTTATTGCCTTCTCCAAATGTAACTGCCACCACATTTCCTTAGGTCCCCTTGCAGGTATGTCATCGATATGCACATACATGTATATAGTTTTTCCTAAACTGAGAAATAGAAACAATTTTTTACTTGGCTTTTTTAATTTAACAACTTTTTTTTGCAAATCTGTGTATATCAATCATTTTCTTCTTTCAATTATTGTGTATTATTCTTTTCTCTTGTAGATATATCATAAATTATTGGTCAGTTTCCCTATTGATGGACATGGGTGTTTTTTTTTTTCACTACTTTCCTATTACAAACAATACTGCAATGACTATGATTTGTATATACGAGGGCTGTGCAGAAAAAAAATCCAGCCATTGTCAACATAATGATAACCATAACTTGGCTGGATACTTTCCGGACAGCCCTCGGATGTTTGTGTATATTTGTGAACATATCTATAAAACAAAGAGCTCAAATTGTAACTGCTGAATAAAACAGTAAGTGCATTTTGAGTCTCCCACAATAATTGGGTTTTTGCCAGTTTCTCCTTTTAAATCTGTTAGTAGTTTCTTTGCATATTTTGGTGCATCCTGGTTGGCAGCATATATATTAATTAGTGTCAAATCTTCTTGTTGTTGTATTGTGCCTTTTATCATTATGTAATGTCCATCTTTGTCTCTTACTATCTCTTTTAACCTGAAGTTTATTTCATCAGATATCAGTATGGCAATTCCTGCTTTTCTCTGGTTACCATTTGCTTGGAGTATTGTTTCCCATCCTTTCACTCTGAGTCTGTGTTTGTCCTCTAGGAGACAGCATATGGGTGAGTTTTGTTTTTTAATCCAGTCTGCTACTCTGTGTCTTTTTATTGGTGAGTTCAGTCCATTAACATTTAGAGTGATGATTGATATGTGAGGATTTCCTGTGGCCATTACTTATTTCTTTGTTTTTGTTTTATTTTGGTTTCTTTCTTGTTGCCCCAACTTTGTTCCATTTTTCCTGATGTTTTGTTTCAGGTCGAAGAGCCTCCTTCAGTATTTCTTAAAGTGCTGGCCTTGTGCTGGCAAATTCCCTCAGCTTCTGTTTGTCTGAGAAGGTCTTTATTCCACCTTCATATCTGAAAGATAATTTTGCTGGATAATTTATTCTTGGCTGGAAGTTTCTCTCTTTTAAAGTTTTGAATATTGGATTCCACTCCCTCCTGGCTTGCAGAGTTTCTGCTGAGAAATCTGATGCCAGCCTGATGAGTTTTCCTCTAAAGGTTATAGTTCTTTTTTTCCTGGCAGCCTTGAGACTTGTCTCTTTGTCTTTAGTTTTGGACATCTTTAGTACCATGTGTCTTGGAGAAGATCTGTTAGGGTCCAGGTATCTAGGGGACCTATTTTCTTCTTGAACTTGGGGTTCCAGTTCTTTCCATAGGTTTGGAAAGTTCTCATCTACTATTTGTTTGAGTATGTTCTCTGTAGAATGCTCTGCCCCTTCTTATAATCCTGTTATCCTGATGTTGTTTCATCTCATGGAGTCAGATAGTTCTTGCAGAGTTCTTTCAATCCTTTTGGTTCTATATTCCCTTTCTTCCTCTTTCTGAGCTGTTTCCATGTTCTGATCTTCAGCATCACTAATTCTTTCCTTCATCTGGTTGGCCCTGTTTCCTATGGCAGTTATTTAGTTTCTCACTTCTTTTATTGTATTATTTATCTTTCGCATTTCCATCTTGATCTTCCTTATGTTTTGAATATCTTTGTTAAATTGTTCCTTTTGTTCACAGAGTTCCTTTTTTTTGTTGTTCATCTTCTTTTTTATGTCGTTCATCTCAGCTATGGTGTTCTGCCAGTATGTTTTCATTTCTCTCAGAGACTTTAGAATGGCTACTTTAAAGTCTCTGTCACTTAGTTCAGAAACTTCTAGATCTAAGAAGCTATCTTCTGGATAAATTTCATGTTCTTTCTGAGCAGTTTTAGTTTTTAAGGAATTCATCCTGTCTGCTGAGTTCTTCCTCTTTGACATGAGGGCGTTATGTTCAGCAGAGCCCAGGAGCCCAGATTAGTACTTTTATGGTGTCTTGCTGTAGGGCAGACAGTAGGAGGCACTGGGGGTCAAGTTTTGGGGTAGAGAGGGGTTGGTTATTTCTTGTTTCTGGTCTCCTGCTATGTTTGGAGGCGGTGCGCATCTATCCGGGGTCCCTCCGCTTCCTGCAGTTAGTTAGTTGGTTGGGGAGGCTGTAAGAAAGGAGAGAGGCCAACAAAAGGAGCTCCGGGGCAGCTCCACCTTCTGCCCTATGCTAGGGAAGCTGGGTGATGAGGGCCGAGGCTGCTCCTGCTGGCTGGGGCTAAAGCTATCAGATCCGCCTTTCTTCCCGGGCCTGCTTCAGCAGCCGGCCATTGGGGTGGAGTCTACAGGCTTGCACTGCTTGTAGGACCCAGGGGCATGAGAGCAGGCTCATGCACCACAAGTCCAAAGCTGTGGGCCTGACTTGGCGGTAGAAAGGCAGCTGGCTCACCTCTGCAGTGGGCCGGGAACAGGAATTGCAGCCCTGTGTAGGAGCCGTGCGTGCCTGCACTGTGGGTTGCAAGGGCTCTTGGAGCTGAGGTGTTGTCTCAGCAGTTCAGAGTCCTCGCTCAGCTCTCCTACCACTCAAAATTTCCAGAGGCTGGCCTCCAAGTTCCATCCCCAACACACCGCTCCAAATCCCAGCTCCCGCACGGTCTCCCACCGTTCTGCCACTTTGCTGGCTTTTATTCTTGTTACCTTTTGGCTTCCCCCCTCCCGTGCACTGTGCTGCTCCAGGAGAGTCAGCAGCGATCGGGTCCTGTTGCAATCCATCTCTGCTCCCTCCCCTCTCTCCCACTAGCTCCCTTCTCTCCAACCTTCAGGTGTTTACTTGTGATGCATGGATTTCTCAGCTGCCGTTTTGTCACTCAGGGTCCTCTTTCTTGGCTCCTGGGCGGCCGTTCAATTGTATTTTCTGGGAGAGGCTTTAGGGACCTCCTCTCCAGTCACCATCTTGCCCTCCCTGCAGTAAGTGCATTTTGATATTATCAACTTATCCTCCCAAAGTTATTCCAATTTAGACTTCCTCCAATAGTGCGGGGTCTTACAGAAGTAACACCTGGACTTGAGTTTTGATTTTATTATAAATTCATAACCATATGTGCTTATGGTTACACAAATAATGCCCCCTTTTTTATGAGCTGGTCATCTATACCAAATCTTTTATTACAAAATCATAAGCACGTATGGTTATGATTTTGCAATAAAATCATAACTCAAGTCTGGGCATTACTTCTGCCGGGCCCAGTACATAACGTTACTGCTTTTGCATACTCTCACAAGCACAGCAGCTACCATAGATCTTCCTGATCTCTGGGCGGGGCTGCTTTTGAGCTATTGATCGTGTGTTCAGTGTGAGGAGTGATGATAGGGTGTGACCATAAATCCGAAATGAAGTGATAACATGAAAAATATACTAAGGAGGTCGGGATGTAAAATGGATTTGGTTATTTTTTATTTTATGAATGTTTTGACAATTAGACATTTAAATATATTTTTTGAAATAACATCTTGAAGGCCATTCTCTTATGCTAAAGATACTGCCAATATTTCACATATTTTTGTAGTTCTACTTTGGGCAACATCTTCAGAGTCAGCAACCCATTTTTTTTTTTTAACCTCTTCGGTGGTAACACTGTGTCTTTTAATGATGGGCTTTTATTTTTCTGACAGCAAGAGGCATTCACAGCCAGTCCTCTGGGAAATAAAATTGGCTACCAAGCAAGATACAACATTGTTGGTTAAAAATGAAATGTCCTTTGATGATGATTGGAAATTGGGCTTTTGGTGGTGATCATGTTGTAGTGTATACAGATGTCACATTATGATGTTGTACACCTGAAACATAATCTTTCATGCCAATTTTGCCTCAATATAAAAGTGTACCTTAAAATAATGTGGGTGTATGATAAATTGGGTCTGAAAAAAATGTTGCCAGTGAAGAGTTCTAAATATGGTTTTTGCCAGTATATGTGACAATTTTCCCAAGGTCACAGCTCTGAAGGACAGTTTGTATTTGGGTGCAGACATTGTGGTATGTTTGCTTTAAAAGACTGATTATTTTACAGCTACAACTCATAAAGCCTGTGGCCATAAAACACCTCACTCTATCTTGGAGGCAGATCACACTTGTGTCAATAATGGTGTTGGGATCTAACTCAGTCAAGACCACCCTGGCCCTAATCTGGCTGGACACCACTCTGGCCCCAAGTGGCCAGGACCACTTCTATTCCCACATGACAAATATGACCTCTAGCTTACACAGGAAAATAGAAGAGGAAATTTTGTTTCCAAAGAATAAATATTGTTAAAGAATAAAAACTTGCTAAAAAATATATAAACAGATTAAAAGATAGAAATAAGCAAAATATCGGTTTGGGGACATTTTTATTTCTCTTTAAAATTAAAGGGAAAGAAAGGCAACAATTCTTTCTTCATTTCACATCTGCTACTTGCCAGCAAGACCAGCAAGACCACACCCTGGCTGCTTTGTCCCCAACAGGCTTGCTTTGTCACAATTCCGTTCCAACTGACTTAACTGTTCTCTTTGTCACACTTTGCGGTCATATTCTAGAAGCTCCTAATCTCCTACAATTTAGTATTCTATACCTGCCACCTCCACATACTGTCTACCCATCCCCTTCTTAATGCCCTGAAATTCAGGATTGCAGTTTCCTGAAAAACAAACAAAAAACCAAAAAAACAAAAAACTAAACTTTAAACCCGACAGGGATGGATTCCAATCTTGACTTTTTGTCGTGAACTCAGAAAACGTAATCAAGCTTTCTAAACTTTTCCAAATTAAAAAAAAAAAATGATTGTAGGTTGTTCTAAATTATCTATGTTCATAAAAAAACTGAAGAAATTATTTTACAAGCAAAGTGTTTATCATCTGGGTGTATTTTTGTTTATAATTTTTAGGAAATGGGAACATACTACAATATTTATTGGTCTACAATTGGTTTTGTTCTCCAGTAATCCAGCCTCTATTTACACATCTATCGATAGTGACCCAGAGCTCCATGGTTGTAAAAGTAGTCCTTCCTGTTATTTTGGCTATTACACTGTCCTTGCAGTTGATACTAGAAGGTTCGTCTCTGTGTGGGTTTAAATCTTCCTCCCCCTACTTCCATCAGTTGGCCCTACGTCTGTCCCCTAAAACAACACAGAGAAATCGAATTCCTTTGCATACGTCAGCCCCAAAACAGTAAAAGTAAGCCTTCCTATCTGACTCTTTTCTTCTCCAAGCCGAAAAGCTAGAGATTTTTGTTTTCGTTTTTTCCATTTCTCATCCAACATTATCTCCGGGTCCTTGGTGATCCCAGCGAAAGATAGCACCTCCCACCCCAGGAGACCTCCCTCAGCCCCACGTTATCTGAAACTCTTACCTTCTCAGTGCAAACTCACCTCTCTTCCCCGACTTTTACTGGACTTAACTGTTTTCTCTCCTCAGCTAGACTGTAATGTTAGGTTTGTATTTCTTTTGGGACAGACCACCTTCCCACTCTGCACCTCCGCCACCATCACACTCACAGGAGCGTGTTGCTCAAGGCTACCTTTAAATGAGTTTGGGTGACTTTAACAGCTCTGTTTATCTATTCCTCTTTTTGTGTAACCAGTATCTCTCATGCGCATTGCTTCAATCTTTAAAACATTCTCAAAAGCTACCTAATGAATAAATCCAAGTGTGTGATGAAGTGAAAAGAGAAAGGAGCAAACGTAAAGGAGAATTGCATTCATCATCGGAGCCCAGCGCCATTTTTTTAAACGTGTATATGAGCATAGTTGTCAAAATGATGACTCTGGAGTCATACTGCTAAGCTTCAAGTCCCAGCTTCTGAACAGCTGTGTAACCTCTCTGTGCCTCTGCTTCTTCAGCTGTAAAGTGGACATGACAGTGACCACGTCGTAAGGCTGTTGTCATGAAGACATGAGTGACCACTAATGTGCAAATTGCCTAGATCGGTCATTGGCACTAGGCAAGCACTCTGTTGGCTGCTATGATGATGAAGATGATGGCATTGTGCTTGGGAAAATCACTTTTCATCTTTCTGGGTCTCAGTTTCCTAACTTGTAAAATGAGAAGGAAGGAATAAGTGCGGACAATAGTGGGGGTAACGCCACACACTCCTAGAGCCCTTGGCATTTTACAAAGCGCTTCCATTGGGAAATGCTCCTTAGTGTCTCCCAGGCTGTCCGCTAACCTGATTGGCTGGAATAGCTGACCAATGTCGGCCAAGCATAAATGCTGACTGCAGCCCCCCACCTCCAAGTAGCAGAAAAATCCTCAAAGAGCTTATGCCTCTTCCCATGACAGTGAAATCATTTAGACCTGTGAGAGCTGGAATCCCAAATGGCAAACAAAGGTATTCATATTTATTGAGCATCTAGAACACAGATTATACTGTCAGTGGCCTTGAGTCCTCACAACAACCTAGGTGGAAGGTTTTATTGCCCATATTTCTGAGATGATTTCCTCATAGAGGTTCAATACCAGTGCTAAAGGTCACACAGCTACTAACTTGAAACCAGGATGAAAGGCTGACTCAGCCCAAAGCTTGAGCATATGCTCAAGTTTCACACTGTCTCTCTGTCCCTTGTAGATCTCCAGCCTACAAGGACTGGATGGTGGTTATCACTTTAACTTCTCTGCTAAATTTCAAGCCCCAGTGAGCTCTGTTTGGTAAATGGTACTGAGAATATGATGAGGTTCACTATGAACAACTCAGCTACAGATTGCGGTGTCTTTCAGTCCTGTGTGAGCCAGTCTGACACTCATAATGAAAGTTCTAATGCAAAAATGTCAGGGTAGTTTGAAGCCATCTTGAGACAGCTGTACCTCGCAAGTGCACCTGGTCAGTGATTGAGACGGCCACTGAGCAATGATATTTCTTCCATGTTTACAGTACGACAGGGAACAGAGGCCCGAAAATGATCCCTCTTTCACAGTACAAACACTATCCGTTGAATGAGCTCCTGACACATTTTGGTCCTGGTTCTTGCCCATTCCTTTCCCACACTTCTCTGCTCCCCTGATTTGACAGGCGACCTCCCCAAGGGCACAGGAGGGTGAAGTCAGCGGAATACACATGACTGGAGAGTCTTGACTCAGTCAGCTGGGACTTGCTTGCCTGCTCAAAGGAAGCAGCAGAAAAATGAGGGAGCAGTGAGGCCATGGTCTTGAAATCCTGGAGACTTCACTGTGTTTGGCAAACTCTATGAGATTGGAACAGTTGGGTTAAATAAGCAAAGTCACAAGTACACGTTAAGAAGAATCTACATGATCATTGTCATTTTACTAAACGGCTGCTCAACACCAGGCAGGGTACGTTATAGAGCGGTTACAAAGGAAAGGTAAGGGGGGTGGGGTGTCAGCTATGGAACATGCTGGCTTGTTTCAGAGCCTGGGTTTACAAACTTCCCCTCCTTGTTCCTCCACCAAGATCCTTATCCTTCCAGAACGTTTCCCTTGCCAAAGCCAAGGACTGGTAAGGAATGAGGAGGGAGCAGCAGGTGACTTGTCTTAAGTGGCTTGTTGACATCGCTGGGATTTTTCTGACCCATTCAGCGCATTAGCCCCCTCACAGATAACCATCATCTTCCGTGAGTGCTTTCTCCCCTCCAGAGGGAGGGGGCTGGGCAGAACAAGCCGTAACAGGAGTCTTTCTCTCGCTCCATTTTCAAGTTTAATGCAGCTCAACTGGTGTCACCAAAGGGAAGACCCCATCACAGAAGCTACCTGAAGCTGGTCATGAGGTACACCTGAAAGGCAACAGGAGGAACACGGCTAGTGACCGGGGACCCGGGAGACCCTACCCTGGGCACTGCTCCCCTGTTATAAACATGTGCCATGTGGGCATGATTAATGGAAGGTGGCACAGCCCTAGGAGCCAGACGGTCTCCATCAAATACTACTTGCTCTGCAGTCTTGGGGTGAGCTCTTCTCCTGCTGGGGCTCCAGGTGTCTCACTCTCCTGAGGGATAAAGTCTCGCCAGAGGCTGGGGAGAGACTGGTGTGACCTTGCGCAGGCAGACAGGCTTTGGGTCACTCTAGGGGCCGGTGGCAAAGGCTGGTGGTGAGCCTGTTTTCCCAAGGTCTTGCCTCTCACTTGCCTCTCACTCTCGCCAGGTCCCTGATCCTTGAACTTCTTTCTTCCCAAGCCCAGGAGAGCTAAAAGTCTGGTATCGTTTTAGGTGTGACCTCAGACAGTCTTATTAATCAATACCCTCTCCAGTGTCTCTGGAGTGGGGGCTGGGGCACACACCGAGGGAGGACCCCAGCAGGGACAGGAAGGGCTCCCTTGGGCCGAGCCAGGGCTGTGCTTTCTCCTGTTGGAGAATGATGCACAAGCAATCGGTCAGAGGTGTGCAAATGCTTCTCTGCCTCTCAGGCGCTTCCAAACAAACTGGTGATTTTTGGTTTTGATCCTTCCATTTCGCTTCTCGCTTTGGACATTCAATTGCAGTGTTTCCCATTCCCGGTGGAGGCTTGCCCCATGTCATTCAGAGGTCCTCGGAGGAAAGGGTTATCATAGCAAAGGAACACCAGTCACTTTAAATGTTATTCG
This sequence comes from Lyroderma lyra, assembly GCA_004026885.1. Taxonomy (NCBI): domain Eukaryota; kingdom Metazoa; phylum Chordata; class Mammalia; order Chiroptera; family Megadermatidae; genus Lyroderma; species Lyroderma lyra. The sequence goes on from PVJL010000266.1 coordinate 70,263, forward strand.
GATGCCTTAAGCTTCCTTGTATTTTTCACTCAAGTAGGTTAAATTGTCAATAAACAAAATTCCACGGCACACTTTATACAGTGAAGTCTGAGCTCTTTAGAAACCCAGCTCTAGACACGTAAATGTTCCAGGTGTTTAAGAAGTGTTTTCAATTGCTTTGAATGGGAATTCCTTGTGGAATATACAACTTACATAACATGTTTCTTCATAATCAAGTTTAACCTTTCGTTGATTATTAAAAGGCACTGTCCTTACGTCCTTTTAACACTCCCAGCTACCATTTCATCTTCCTTTCATGTTCAAGTGAGATCAATTTGAGCTGAGGCCTGTCTTCCAAATTCTGCACATCCATAGCCAGACTATCCTAAAAGCCAAGTTGTTCAGGAAGAGAGGGTTTTACCGCTTGGCTAAATCTGGGTGGCGATGACATTCCCCAGCTTCAGACCCTCCAGGAACTTCTCGCTGGAGTTGGACCATCAGCCAGCATCCTCTTGGCGCCCCTGGAGCCCTGCTCAGTCCGGGCCCCGCGTCTGCTGCCACCAGCTCAGCCAAAGGGCCCACTCACCGGCTTCCCCACTGCTCCGCCCAGGAGCCGCGTTGTCTCGGGGTCTTCGCACTTCACCAGCGCCACCTCCTGAGATATTCTTCCCTCCTTCTCACCGGACTGCCGCCTTCTCCTTACCTGGGCCTAAGGCCAAGGTCACTTCATTGCTGCCTCCCACACCCAGAGGGCTGTAACCGTTCCCTGCTTTGTTTCACCCCACAAGTTAAAGCCCAATTGGAATGCTTTATTAATTTGTGTTCTATTTGTTAGTTTTTATGGATATTCATTCTCGCCCAGGTGCGTTACGTTCTGTGAGGGGAAGGCCCTTGTCCGTCTTGCTCACTGCTGTGTCACAGTCCCAGAACAGCTCCCCGCACACAAGCGGTGCCCAGTACACACTGCCCACGGCCTAGATCCTGGCCCCACTGCACACCTACTGAGAGCTACGGCGGACTCCAGCTGCCGTGGTTCGGATGACACACCTGTCTGGATCACTGCCCTGCTCTCTTTCTTCCCATGGGCTTGGCGACGTGCACAGCCCCCTCACTCCCGAGAGGAGAGACCTCAGCTCTCTCACAACCCTCCTGGCTATTTCTGTAACATACCAATATTTTAACTACTTAAAAAATGGCATTACTTCTGCTGGGTCCTGTATTTCTCAGTTTGGAATCTATAATCACTGTTGGCCGCTCATTGAAGATTGGAGGTTCCAGATTCAGGCTGTCATGCATACATTATGATAATAATGTTTATAGGGAGAAGCCAGAAGAAGCAACCAGGATGGTAAGGGTGAGTTGGGTTAATGAGTAAAAGAATCTTAAAATAAAATAAAATGTGATAAATGGAAAATATGCAGTCATAGATGCCACATGAATTTGAATAATCAGCCGTTTCGATGACCTAGCACTTGAGGGCATGAGAGAGAGAAGGCCATTGTCCCATGAATGTACCAGCAGACAGATGGCTGAGCCGGGAATCGTGGTGGCTACTGCGGGAAGAGTGCTGGACCAATGGCTGCAGCGGCGGTCCCCTGAGGTCCTTCACCACATCTGTGCCAAAGCTGTGCTCTCTGTGGTGGCTCCCAGGCGTGACTAAGCACAGCAGGGCGAAGGCAGGCCCCTTCCTGGAAGAAACACCAGCCCTCTGCTGGCTGCCCTGAGCTTAAGGACCCAGTGAGCCCTGCCCAAACTCTCTCAGAACGGACATCGTAAGGCCTTTCTCCTGTGTTCCTCCCCTCTCGCCTTCCCAGGGATCGTCCTGCATAGCGGTCTGAAGACCCTCCCTGCCGCCTCCAGCTCCCTCTCCGTTTTCTCCCACAAGCTTTTCCTCAACAAACAGGCAAAATCCCAGCAAATACCTAATTCCATCTGGGTATCTGATTCTCAGCAGACCTGAACGATTAATAACTCAGTAATCCAAGTAAGGATCTGTTGGAGGGGCAGAAAGAATTAGGCCACTTAATGCACTTATGATAATTTGATCCAGGACGACAAGGAAGATCAACAGTAGGTAACCACAAAAAAAAGAATTTAAAAAAATTGAAAAAAAAAAAAAGCTTGACCAGATTGAAGAGGGAGCTTTCTGAGAAGAAGTAGGTGGTGACAGATGTGGTTGTGATGGTGCGGATGTAACCGGGTCTGAAACGATCCATTTGTATATCTGATGCTACATCAGGTCCAAAGGCCAATCAGAGAATCTAAAGAGATTCCACTGTTTTTGGCAACATGGATAGTTTAGTTGCTATATGTGGCTGGAGCCCTTTTAAAAGACATGTTTTTATCTGGACTCTATACATTTTTTGGCTTTGGGGTGTATTGCAGTTCCTAGGTTTGTGATTGTAAGTAAATCAGAAGGTTCATTATTTGCATCAGATATCAATTTTTTTTCAGCCCATAGGAATGCATTTACTATAAAAGCATTAACTTACATTGGTATATTCCTTCAAAGCACCCAAGGGTGTGGAACTTTGCATCTCCAATGAGACACAGTAACGTTCATAAAGCTGAACTGAACATTGTTTGACACACACAATTACATTTCACCCTAACGGGACCCTGTGAGCTAAGGCAGGCAGGTAGCATAGGAACTTTAAGAGAGAGAGAGAGAGAGAGAGAGAGGTCGTGGGGAGGGCATGAGCAGGACATGGATTCTGCCAGCCACCAGCGCACTTAGAAGGGGGCCCAAGCTTCAGGTCAGGGCTGCAGCCCCCGCCGACACCTAGATGGTGACTTTAGGAGACCCGAAGCAGAGATCCCCCTGAGCCACACCATTCCCAGACCTCGGACCCTCAGGGACTGTGGGATAATAAATGGCTGCTATTTTAAGCCACCACATCAGTAGCAACTTGTTACACAGCAACGACAAGCGAATGCACGGGGCCCCTGCCTCCATCACCGTTTTCACCATATCCCACCCACCCCTGTTAACCAATGCCAATAAGAATGAACAACAGCAAACTGCGAAAGCACAGTGCCAACCTTCTAGATTTGCTAACCTAATTTTGATGAGAACTTTAGCTTTCTAAGATACATTTACTTTGGACCTGTCTTCATTTTCCTTCAGCTCTGAGCCCGTGGGCTTGAACTCATTTTTCAAGAAGACAAGACTCTCATTTCCTCATACTGATCGTTGACTTGAAAATATCTCAGGTAAATTATAAATATTAATAAAATAACCCAAGAAGGAAATACTAAAAGATGAATAGTGCTGTCAGAGTTTGGCAAAGTTTTAAAACCCTTCTTAGAACATACAGAAACTACCACGGGGGTTGTTTGTGCAAGTATAGTGAAGAACTGCTGTTGTATCTGCCCCTTGGGCCCGCCTTTCATATAGACTTTCCTCACATCCTTTTGGGGATGCGCTTCTCCCAGTCACTCCAGGTTGCTCTGAGGAAAAGTCCACGTCGGTATATATACCCATTCCCCTCTCCACTCCCCGAGGAAGAGTAAACTGGTCTAGAGATGGACCATGTCACCAGGGGGAGGCAGTCAGACCCACCTCCGGTAATTTTTAACTTTTCAGCAAAGGAAGTCTAAATTAATTCATCACCATTGATAGAAGAGGTAGGATGTAGAACTCAGGAAGTTTGGACATGGATGTTTCCATGCGTAGAAGCAGCCAACCTAAGATAGTCAACCCAGAGAGAGCAGCAGAAGCGAGAACTGGAGACAGTGTCTAGTCCCTTGTTTCAGTTATTCTGTTGTTCTGGAAGGTTCCTCCACATTCCTGTCCTTCCCATGGTTTGATTGTTCAGTTCTTTGTGGTATTCCACAAAACAGCCTATTTCTCCTTTTACTTAAACGAGTTCAAGATGGGTCCAGTCACTTGCAACTAACAGAGATGTGACTCATGCAACACAAATTTTATTTTGTTTTCCTTGAAAATATGTATCATGGGATAGTGGGAACAACTTCTAGCAACAAAACTCATCCAAGTATCTCCAGGACTGTGGTTATTTCATAGGGCTTTCATTTTGATTTAATATCAAAACTACAGCTTTAACATGAACTGCCACACTCACTTGGTTGTTTTTTCTCACCACACCAAATGGTCCTTCCCCAGTTCTTTGCACATATCAAAACCTTGAAGTTATTAATGCTACCTTGATTATAGCAATCCATAATTTGTCAGTGCCACATCACAAATGCCTACTGGGCACTTGTCTCACTTGCCTAGTATATCTACTTTTGAATACTTTGATTGATACTAACATGAAATGAGTTTACAAGTATTAACATATTGCTGAAGAGATTTGTTGGGGGGGAGGGAAGGAGAGAGAGAAAGATTGTTTTTCTTTTAATTTCTATTCATATTCTTAAGGGGGAAATGCCATAGCAGTTTCAAGTCAAATATATATGGATAATATGAAGTCTATGATTTTTATCCTTTGACATCTGATCACTTATAAGGAAGAGGCAATAGTGCCAAGTATAAACTCATTCTCTGATGATTGGTTAATATTTCACAAATAGAATCCTAATATGTCCTTTAGATGATGAAAAACATTACTCAGACTGACCTTTGTTGAATCCCTGCTCTTTGGGAAAGTTAAGATAAATTCTCCAAGGCCTCTTCTCTATAATGGGGCTCTACAGCATATTATGGTTCAGGATGCAAATTCTGACAACAAACTTCTGGGTTCAGACTTTGGTGTCACCACTCTGACCTTAGACCTTGAACAAGTTGTTTCACAAATCTGGGCCTTGGCTTTCTAGTGCATCTTAAGATAAATAAACAGACATGCACAAAGATACTTATATATACATACACATATACAGACATATGTATGTACCTACACAGAACAGACATGTATAAGAATATTCAAGTCCACATTGTTCATAGGAGTGAACATAGATTAAATGCAAACAAGCCAAATATCCACCAACAGTAGAATAAATTGTAGCAAAATCCTCCAATGAAATATAACAGTGAATAAACTATGTCTATACACATCAAAAATGATAAATCTCAAAGCAAAACTTTGACAAACTACTCAGTTCTAAATAAATTTATACTATAGGTTTCCACTCATATCAAGTTCAAAAACAAGTACAACTAAAACCAAGTATTACCTAGGGATACACACATAGATGGCAATTCCTTTTCAGCCAGATGCCCAGAGAGAAGACAGATTCCACTAATTGTAATAGCAGATAACATCCCATACGCAATTTCAGAGAACTTGGGCAACCCTCCTCTCCACCACCTACATCGAATCCACTTGATGGGCGTACAGTACAAAACTTGCTTTTCCTGAACTACCCTGCTCGTGAATCGCATCTGTCCCTAGCCAATCACCAATCTAGGTCTAAGGTTATAAGTATTCCTTCACAGGAAGCCCATTAGGGATAAAGGGTCTGTACTAAGCACTAGGAATTGGATGACAAGTGTTTAATCAGACTCAATTTCCCCTGTTCAATCAGGGGAAACAGTGATTTATTCAAAAGAAAAACAAACCAATTAGAAGTAAGCCTGCATAAATCAATCCCCCCCCAACCCTTATGTCATAAAGACAATTAAATAAAAGCTCATAAAGAACCTTTGCTTGCTCCAGGAACTTATCAGGTTGAGCCAGCTGATAGGGAAAGTAAATCTTATGGCTGAACTCTTGAACCAGGAAAGAATCTGTCCAAAGTTTCTGTCAGGTGACGTGACCTACAAAAGTACTCCCATTTCTTGGCTTATCTTTATGACCGAAGGATGATTGCCACTTATTTGCTCTGTGCTTGGAAAATGTGGTTAAATTGCTGAGGCTTAAATTAGAATATAAAAAAATAAAATTGCTGAGACTGTCCCAAGCAAGAGGTTTCCTCGGGGGGGAGGGAGGTGGACATCCCCTACATGCCATGCTTAATTAATGGAAAAACAGATATGCCTTTTTCAGTGGGGAAGGGTCTGATGTTTAGTGGTTTAGGGACTTTTTTAACAGGCAAAAAGACATCTAACTAGAAACCAGACCCCTGTCTACCTCTCCCACTCTAACTGTGGCCATTCCACGATGTTTGAATGAGCCCATTAAGAAGAAAGGGTGACCTTATCACTCACTGCCATTCACCAGTGTGATGGGTTTCTTAGGAAATACCCATTATAGGGGAAATTTGTAATCATAAAGCAGCTTTTTTTTTTTTAATTTGGTTCTTTATAAATGGAAAAGTTGAAGTGTAGTCCACATATGATGGATGATTTCTCTGAAGGGTAAGTCAGTGCTCAAAGTCAAGTTTAAGCCTCCCCTTGCTTACTAAGGAAAGCTAGGTTTGATGGCTAAGGCAGGACCGTGACCAAACGGTGTGAGCACTAGGGACCTTACGCGCTGGTGCAGCTCAACCGGTTTATAAACTCAAGAGACTGACAGCAAAAGGCAGAGTTACAACTACCTGCTGAATAACTAAGCAATGTACCCACGAGTCAGAGTCAGAGTCATACTCTCTTCTCAAGTGATTTACTGGCCGAAACACTGAGTAAAATGGGGCGCCCACTATATCTGACAGCAACAGCCAGTGGACAAAACCTGTTCAAACACCAACCTCCACGCAGCATGAGAATAAAATTCCTTTTCAGAAATGAATCCTATGTAAAAAAAAGAAAAAACAAAGAACGTGAAGGCACGAACCAGTAAATAATACTAAATACATCTATCAAAGTCACAGCAATTTTTTTTTTACAGCTCAGAAATTATTCTAGTTTAAAGGAAAGCATCTGAAGCAGCACATGCTTTCGGAGTCAGCAGAAACAGGTTTGGGGGTTGTCTGTTGGTTTCCTTGTTTTAGTTACCTTTCCCCCTGATAGCCGGCTTGTCTCTCAGACCTGGCCCCAGCCCTGGATTAAAGTCCTTATAAGAGATATGGAATGCTTTCTCTAATGACACACGCACTTTGTCCTTCAAAGCACATCTTGCCCCTCCAAAGGAAATTCACCCTGAAACGCAGTCGGTACACGCCTGCTGTGGCGATGCGGCCGGCCGCCCGAGGACCGCCTCTGGGCAGCACCAGTCACCCTTGTCAGAACCTGCAGGCCACCTGTGTGGTTACAGGAGG